>VXAV01003554.1:306550-317839 GCA_013399715.1 Alectura lathami
AGTAGGGATGAGCACAGCCAGAGCTGAACAAGGGGATTGAAGCTAGGCATGTCCCTGCATTTACAATTGCCATTATAGTGTCTGTGATGACAAAACACTTATTGCAACATCTACTGTGTGGGCTTGATACAAAGCCCCTTTTCTGCCTGTACTGGGAGAGCTGCATGCTCTACAAGTAACCTCATGTGAACAGGGGCTATCGGGGCTGCCAGCTATTTCCAAGAAGAAGAGATGACAGCACCACAAGGCATACATGAGCTGCTTGCTGCCATCTCCCATATCGCTGAGTGTATCTTGCTTGATGCCAGCATCTCACTCAGGGCTTTGTGTTCCCCCCACCAGACGGACATTGGCAGATGGCAACACCATTTTGCCGGTTAATTATTTAAAATGAGGCATGCAAATCAACTGTTGGCATCCAGTGGCAGAATAGCGTGTTTGTGGTCCATACCCCATCTTCATGCACAGTCTCATATTTCTTTCTTTATGAGGCTGTGGAGATTATTGTGGTTTGCAGCAGTTACCCATGCACCCTGTTCTTTCTGAGGCTCTCCCATGTGGCTGGTTACATTCTTGCTGTTGTGCACCAGGACTGCCCAGCTGTAATCCAAAGGGACGGCCTGCAACCTTCACTCACAGGAATAGTTCCTTTGACTTCAATTGCCAAGGGGCAGATATCCGTGTTTTCAAGGAAAGCAGGAATCAATTTTTAGTAGTAGAGCTTATTAAAAAATAGCTGATATTTGAAGCCTCTGGAAGAGTTGGAAATAACACCAGCCTGCCGCTGACTGAGGGCTGGAGGCTGTCCATTCATCAGCACCAGCTTCTGGCAGGAGAGAAGCTTGTCATCAATACTGGAGGTGACATGCTTTTATTTGCCTGGTGCACTGAATCAAATTATTATTTTTATAAACTTTTAGGAAAAGATTCTCTCATTTTCATCTCATCACCAGCTGCTGCCTTGAGGTCTTTGCCATTTAAAAATTTATTATAATGCATTTGTCTGCTTGGGCTGAGATTTTTGTGAGACTGCAGAATGTAACATAACAGCAGAGCCCACAAAACTTCAGTTCCCAAACAGTTCCATGGGACAAGACAGTCCAGAGGCAAGACCCAACATCATTTTTGAGGGTATCCATAAAGTAGATAATTCTCCACAAATCTCCATTTCTTCCTTATCCCTCATGCCCTGCATGCCAAGGCTTCTTGGTGTCTGATCACGTATGCATCTGTACATCATCGTGTGCACCTGCACCTGTAAGTCTGGGTTCAAACCTTGTTAGCACCACAGAGCTATTTTTCTGGTGCAATGCAAACAGAAGTTGACTCAGCCAGTACAAAATCGTTTTGCAAGCTGTGCCAGACTTAAAAAAAAAACGAAACAGAGAAGGTGCGTTTTCACACAACGCATAATTTAATCCCGGATTCTCTGGAGGCCAAAATTATGAAGAACAGATAATTTCACTGGAGGAAGCCAGCTGCAAAGCTGGTTAATGAAACCTGGCCATCCCAGTCAAATCTCAGATAGCACCCCGACTGCAGGGTTCTACTCAGGCCTGTGCCCTGTTTCTTATGCCTTGAGCTGCTCCCAACAGTGGGTCTCAGCACACAGGCCTGTGCATGGAAGGGCTCTGCATGGAAGGGCTCATACACTCAGGGTGAAGGCATGACTGTCCTCAGTCTCTTTGGGTTCAGGAGAAGGAAGAGAGGTTGGGCAAGTGGGACAGGAAAAGCATTTCAGAGTACCACATCCTGCTAATTGCCAGCTGTCAAGTAGGGAATGAGGAGTGAGATGTTTATGTGCTACTCCGAGGGATTAGAGTCATGAAAGGAACCCCACAAAACAGATTTTGCAGTGAAGAAACCACAAGTTAAGCAGCAGAAATGCCAGTTAGCCTATAGATTAGTTTAAAAGGAAAGGTAGCAACAACAAACACATTAATACAGCTTAGTGAGATAATAGCTGCCCCAGGCTGCACTGATTGGAAATAAGGAATCACTTCCTGCAGCAATTTCCTTTTATTAAAAAAGCATTTGAGCATTTATAAGCTTTTCATTTCTAAAGGATCTTATTTTCAACTCCATGCTGTCCTCAAAGATGCTGTTCAGTATGGTTAATGCATGGCCAGGGCAGGAGAAATTCGATCAGAATACAGATGTTTGCCATCCCAGCATCACTGCAGGAGCAGTCACCCAGAAGCAAATGGAAAATACAGTAGGAGCAACTACTGCCTGGTGAAGCCAAGTTCATTATCCTAATAATTTTTTTTCAAAACAGGGAAGAGTGTAGAACCATTTGGAAATGACCTTTCTTTCCAACATACTCACAGCAAAAGCAATTCAAATGCCTAGAGAGTGCAACCACAAATGAAGGGGAAAAAAAAAATGATTTGGATTAAAATTTGGGTCAAATATTTAGCTCAACTAAAGAGAAAATATTTTCATGGTAGCAGAAACAGGCTACATTTATTTTGATTTAAGTAGCCTTCTAACATAAGCATGAGCTTGAAACAAATAAACAAACAAATTAAATAACTGTTTTGCCAACATGGAGGAAAAGACTGAAGTTTCTCTAGTTTTCCCCATTTTTTCAGAGAGGAAGGAACTGAAACATTCTGACATATGACACAGCTGAACAAATGTTTTTGTCCAAGTCTTGGTAAGGTGCCATGGGAAGTGTAAACCTGAAGGCAAAATGGAGAGATAAAGAGACCACAAGGCACATAAAGACAGCTCCTGGATGGTCTGAAACAGCATTCCCAGGTCACTCTTTCAGAGTGTCTATTTGGAAAAAAAATTATTAAAAAAAAAATTGATTTAGTATCTATTAGAATGGACAATTTTAAAGTAGCCCTGCTTTAGATCTAGCTGCCTCTCCTACCTCTCAGATCAGTGTCATTTTCAGAGGAATGTACAGGTGCAGTGAAGACAGGAACAAGGAGTTTAATAACTCATTTATTTTAATGGCAACTGCATGACACTGTTTCCTTCTTTGCAACCATAGCTGGTCTGATTTTCCAGCGTGCGTGCCCAATTATAACTTGCAAGAGGCATGTAACTCATAAAGAATTTAGCTCCTTTTCAGTATTTTCCAAAGCTGTGTAAATGAACAATGCACTTTTTACACATATTTCATCAAGGAGTTAATAACCAGATGAAGGATCTCTTTTCATCAGTTCGTAAGTGATGCAACATTTGATGGAAGAAGATCAAAAATTATGATCAGAAAATAACAAGGAAGTATTAAAGGTGGCCCTCATACAACACTAACTGTCTCATTCCAGTTATTTCAGAAGTATCGCTGGCTTTCTTTTCAGGCTTAGAAAAAAAGTATAAAATTCTTGAGAACTGCCACTACTTGCCTCCCTTTTTTTTTTTTTTTTCTTTAACTTTAGAAACCTATGTGTTAATGGTAGTATGCCTCTGCCAGACAGTGCCACAGCCCTAAGTGAAATCAGCACCACCAGTAGCAAAACAATTACATTCCGATGCAGCCTGTGACAGTACCTGTGGTACTGATCTTCCACCCCAGCCTGTACCAGCCTGCTTGGCAAAGTCCCAGGTGACCCTGCCCCACCCCACTGGCCGACAGACAGCTCCTCCATCCCTGGTGGGTGGGCTGGAGGTGTCGTAGGGGCTCTGCATGCTGGGGAAGAAGAGAGAAAATGGCCCTTGTGTAGGAGATCCTCTGTGTCTAGAACCTCAGTGCCATTGCTTGTGGTGACCAGGACATTTGTCATCCTCTCACATCTGGTTTTTCAGGAAATTTTCCTGTTTAGTTGTCTCTTGGAAGCCCTCTGTTTAAATTCTCTCTCCCAGCTCATTTTGCCTTTTTCTCTTCATAGCACAACTTTGCCGTTATTATCCCTCTTGTCCCTGCTCCCTCTCTCCTGCAACCCAGCCACCTCATGCATACAGTCCTCTCGCCTCTCTCTCCATCCAATGTTTTCTGTTCGTCTCTCTTACTGCAGAATTCATTAAAGAAAAAAAAAAAAAAAAAAGCTTAAAAAGCTCAATCTTGTTGACTCCAAAAGAAGCCCTGTCTCTGCCATTTCCTGCAGCAGTTATATAGAATCATAGAGTCATTAAGGTTGGAAAAAACCTCTAAGATCATCTAGTCCAAGATGATCCTAGACATGCTTGTCCCCTGTCCCCTTGTAGCACTTTGCTTTGGATTCAGCCATTAATGCACTGCTGTCACTTATGAGTGTTGAACACAAGCTACCATAGCTCCTGCAGATGCCGGACTAGGGGCTTCATGATGACGAAAGCTCCCTAAAACTCCTTTTCCTGATCTAATGAACCCTTCTGAGATGATCAAATATAGGGCCAAATTCAGGTCCCTGATACTGAAGTGGGATTCTCTCTGTAGAGAGGCTGTCCTAAGGGTAAGGAGGGGCAGCCACTGCCTGCTGGGGAGCTGCAGAACAGTTTGCAGGACTTGAGACATGGCCTGCAGCTCTGGTTATTCAGTAAGTGAAGTGCTGAGTGATGAAAACATGCATGAGCCTTGTGAAAATGGAAGAGGAAGAGAGCAGGTGAAACTGCCTCCCATTCCACGTTACTGGGTACAACCATAGGAACATTTTGGGTGTAGGGGAGGTCCAGAACCTCGTAGTCTGACCATTAGCTCCAGCAAGGCCAGCCGTAAAGTCAGAGCAGGTTGCTCAGGGCCTCGTCCGGTCAGGTGTTGTCCTTGGTTATCTGCAAGGACAAAGAGGCCACCGCCTCCTATCCCAGTATTGCACCTTATCCTTTCCCTGGACACTCCTGAGGAGGTGGTTTCTTTTTTGACGTCTGCATATCTTCTCTGTGTGCTCGACCTGGCCTGTGGCCCACAGCTGAAATCCTCAAGCCCAGGTATGGCCAAGGATGTCCCCACCCTCAGGTGAAGGTCTTTTGGAGGATTGGCTCTGTGCTGCAAAAGAGGACACGGTCATCCTCAAGAGGCCCATGTTCTACCTCTGAAGCAGAACTAGTAAGTGTGAGGCTGGCCTGGAGTTTCATCTACTCGGGAAGGAAATTGGAGAGGAAAGAGAGATGTAGTCAGCTCCTTGGCTGGAAATCAGCAGGGTTAAGTTAAGGCCATGAACTCCAGTCCACACTTCTATTAAGGTCAGCAAGGAAATGAGGCAAAGCTGCAGCCACTCGGGCCTTGGTTATTGAATGGAGGAAGCTGTGATGGTCTGCCGGAGTATGGGCACACAGAGCAAACAGACGGAGGTCACCAGAGGGGCACACTGGTACTCTCTGGTTGTGATGATGCTGCTCCTATCCCTCGCTGTTGTGTCTTTCACCCAAACATCTTTTTTATACCATCAGGGCTGTAGCCGTGACTGTATGTTGCAAAGAGGGAAACTGAGGCACAGTAAGCCCACAGATATGCCACCATCCTACACCATTCCATCCTGCAGTTTGAAGCGTTCCTCTGAAGCATGTGCTCACGCACATTTACGTGTGGTTTCAGTCCAGGAGCAATATGAGTTTCCAGTACTCAGTAGTTCATAGCTTCTAATTATCCTGCATAGGGAAGCCTGCAGAGAATCAGAAAATGTTACATTTAATTTTGGATCAAATTTAATGAAGCCCTGGTCTTTTGGAGCAGAACTATATTTTCAGGCAAGCTCAGAGAAACCAAAAAGGGCATATTTTATTGCAGGTGCTTTGCACAACCTTCATCAAGATTAAATTTGATGGAAAAGGGGATATCTAAATACAGATTTGTACTGCCACACTTCCTACAAAATGCTTGATCCCACAGTTCTGAAGACCAGTTATCTTAAGATCTAATTCTTAAAATCAGTTATCTTTTCAGCAGGATGTATAAATAAATCAGCAGAAGAGCCAGTTAATGAGTCACTGTTGTAAATTAAATGGAATTTGTTATGAATATGATTCACTGAATCTTTCCTAACAAATCAATTTGTTTCAATCATGCTGTAATTCAATAATAATATTTAGCATTTATATGGTGCTTTCAATAGCTCATGAAGCTTTCCATGCATGAATTGGCTGCATTTCACAATATTATTGTGAGCTGCTGAGATGGGCTCTTCCTCTTGCAGGTAAGAGTGCTGATGCCCAAAATTGCTTAAGGCAACATTTCAGCCTCTTGAAATTATTTGCATTTCTCTGTTTTACCTTTTTCAGTATCCCCCCTCAGACGTGGTGCACAGAGGTGACTCAGAGCTGATGAGCATCTGTGGCAGCAGGGCATTACTGGAGAGGGTTTGGTTTCTCCTGGTACATCCAGCATTTAAAAATCACAGCCTGTTTCAGGAATGTCTGGAAGCTTTGCTCCCTACTTTGATGCCTTTCCAGCTGTGATCCTTCTTTCTGCCTTTCTCCCATTCAAAGGCTCATCTCTAGAAATGCCAAATCCCTGTGCCTGCACCCAGAGACCTTCCCCTTCCTGCAGTCCATTACCAGGTCCTGCTATGGCCCTGACCCCATCCTCCTCAGCCTCACTTCAAGGGTCTGTTGATGCATTCCTTTGGCTCACATCTGTCCAGCTGCTGTGAACATCAGCTTGAGCTGCTCATAAAATGGGTCCTCCAGAAAATGGAGCACCAGAAACCATATACAAGCAGCTCAGAGTTACTGCTTAGCTTTCAGGTAGTCTTCTATCTAGAAGATGCAGACAGATGCCTTATGGGGCTCTCAAAAACACGGAAACAGAATAGACATCTGATCACTTCCAATGCCAGCAGCACATAGCCTAGTTCAGCAGTGTGCAGCACTGTAAACCTAGGAGGTCTGTAACACTCCATCTTTCCTATCCTGAATGTGCCCGGTCCCATTTATTCTTTGAAGTTAAGCAGGATGTGGTCTTTCACAAAACACATTATTATATTATGGAACTCAGGATACTGAAGAGGCCAAAAGCAAAATGATCTCAGTAAGCAATTAAAAAAATTGTGGAAGAAAGCACCATAGCTCCTGGCCTGTAGATCAAGGACAGCCTACACTAATAAGCTGGAGCTTGTTAGCATGAGAAGCTCCCTTATAGATGCCCATTTGTTTATTATATTATTTCTTTGTGTGCCTGCTAGTGGTTGCTGTCAGAGAGGGTGCTGGGGCAGACACACCTGAACAGCCTTCTTATTTTATGTTTCCATAAGGATTAGGGTGGAATATCACATGTAACAGAGCTGTGGTTCTAAGAAGGAGATCGTCATGATGTCTGTGAAAGGTGGAGGAAAGTAACTTATCAGCATCCAAATGAAAAATCATGACTCATCACTCACCATGTCATCTGATAGAAAAAAAAAAAAAAAAAAAAAAAAAAAGTCATAGTTTTTAATTGCCCACTTCAGTTTCTTTTTTTAAGTACCTCCTTAGTCTTCTGCAAGTGATACAATAGTTTGCAGTCAGCAAGGTTAGTGTTTCTGTACATAGGAAGGGGTAAAACTCTTCCCAGCACTGAGCCAAATACCCTGCTCTTGACAAGATGGGGAAGTGCTGAAGCAGAGAACTTCAGCTAATTCGCACCTTGTTGTTGTGGCTGTCCTGCTGTCTGGTCCTAGCGACCTTGTGGACTACCTGGAACTGTGCTATGCTGCCCGGAGTGACACACTGACCTTGACTGTGCCTGCCCTAGGCACAGCAGCAGCTCCTCTCTGACAGTTGTGCCCGCTAGCCCTCTGCTGCGATGCCCACGACTCCTCCTGCAAGCCACAAGACACCTGTACAAGTTTCCTTGCTCTCTATCTGCCATTTCGAATTGTAAAGGCACAGTGTGCCTGGTTGCCTTCCTCTTTTGCCTTCTTCCTTGCATGCTCTGCACTGAACGAAGCATTGCCTAGAGTAGGAAGAAATGTTTAGCTCCCTGCTTAGAGCAAAACACTGAACTGGTGTCTGGTGCTCCCTGCCATGGACCTCTTTGCTCTGGGCTTCACAGACAAATAAGTCACCTTGGTGCCAGTATTTTTCCCTGTTTCCTGATGCAATGCATAAATCACACTGCTGTTCCTTATCAGCTTGTAGCGCTTGCTTAATGGGTAGCTCTGCTGCTTCAGCAGGGAATTAGCTAGAACAACATTACTGTGATAAAGTAAGGGGAGTAAGCATCCATCAGGGGGTCAATTAGTGATGTTAAAGAGGAAGTTCTGAAATCACTCAAACAGTAATACATTAATTCTTATGCTCAAGTTCAGAAGTGTGGCTTGGTGAGTACAAACTAAGGGAAAGAACAAATAACTGGGGATATATTCTTTTTTAGATACATGCCAAAACCTCCCTTTGATAGCGATAGCCCTCATGGCCCTAGTAGCTTTCATCTCTAAGGTCTTTAGATGTTATCTGCAGTCCCATTTGAAGAAGCTGGGTTTGAAGCCAACCCTCTTTGCTTATCAACCATTGGCAAAGCTTGGCATACCAGCACCAAACAGGTAGACCTTGAATCGCAAACACCCACCCGTCCGACATGTTTCCCAGCCTCATCAAAGTAAGGCAAGATTCTGTTTCACAGAATCACTCCTCTCAGCAGCTAGAGGCTTCCCTAGCACTGCCAGGGCTCCTTTGGAGGGCCGTGGAGGGGATCTATGGATAGCCCTTTGTGAACCATGTGCATTCAATGCCTGTGAAACAATGCCAGCTCCTGTTTCATATGAGTCTGGCTAGAGAGCTGTAAATCTGCCTAAGCGGTGTTTTATAACCACTGCTGAGAATTTCTCTTACACAGAACTTTCATCATTTCATTACAAGGATTTCAAGCAACAATTTTATTCCAAAGATACAGATGACAGCATGCAGTTGGTGTCACAATGCTGGAATGCAAGTGACCAGTTGCTCAAGAACATTAACGGCCCCTAGGAATGTATTTCCCTCGCTGCAAGAGCAGCAGTGCAGGAGCAGTGGAGGAGGTGAGGACACCAGTGGGAAGAGCATCCCGTGGAGAGGGAGAGATTGAAGACATAGTTCAGGTTAGAATATGCCTTCTGGGGAAAGGACAGGGGGTTGAAATTTAAATCAAAATATTCCGGCAGCCACATTGTCACCACATAGATACAGATGAGGAGGGAGATCCTCAGCCTTGCTCCAGCATGAAAGCCATTGCGATTACCCCCTTGCTGACCAGAGTTATTTTCCTTAACACTGTTTATCAGTGCTTTAAGTCAGAACCCTCTACACTCCCAGACCCTTTAGGTACTTAAATGATGTGAAATTTAATTGCTAATCCGGTAGACTGTACGAATAAAATCAGGAGTTTAATTTCCAAGCTACCCCATGATTATTATTCATTGCCCAAAAGCATCATTAACGCAGCATCAAGACTGACACACCAATGGCTTGTAACCTCCCAAAATGTCAAATGCACTTACATTTAAAAGGCTGAAAACCAGGAAATTAAGAGTTATGGTAAAATCAATGCTTGCTCTGGAAGCCATCTAGATGTACCACTGATGTCAATTGCTGTGGCTCCAACGATCACAACAGATTTACCCTAGTGTATGCCAGATGAGGAGCTGGTGCCTGTTGTTCCATTGATGGGCATCTGTATATGACAAAAACAGTTTAAAGCACAGTAGTGTCTAAATGCCTGGAAACTTTAAAATCAAATGAATCCAGTTGTGATTAGATGTTAGTGGCAATTACATGGAGAGAGTGAAGTATACCGGAGTGGTTTGGGTTCAGGTTCTTGTCAGCAGTAGTAAAAATGAGCGAACAACAATGCTGAGTACTCCTATAAATAGCTTCTGGAGGAAACATACAGTATCTGTGCTGAGACATCAGCCTTGGAAATATTTATGAATTGTCAATACTGCTTCTAAAGATGCAAGACGCACAAAAAATTAAGTCAAGCATCATAAGTCATGTAGAAGAAAACAAATAGGAAACTAAACTGAGTACATCTGGCCAGCAACTCTGTAAATACAGAAAGCACCGTATATCACTACTGTTTGCAAGAGAAAAATTAATAGGTACTCATTGCTGCGTGTTCAAACAAGCATATTCATCAAGTCATTCTGGACACACAAGCAAAAATTCTGCAGTGCTGTCTGCTCTGGTGATCTGCTTGAGCTGGGTTGTAAGGACCCAAGTCCATCTCACTGAGCTTCTCATGGTAGCAGGGTTGTCACGGGCATGGACCTCGCAGGTTCCACAGCAGCTGGCTCCCAGCCCTGCTCGTGGTCTGAGGCTGGGTTCAAACTAGTGTAAGCTCATTAAAGAGCATTCCTGCATGCTCAAAGATGCCATAGAATTATATGATATTTAAATTCATTTTCTTAAAATAATTACATGTAGTTTTCTGCAGTGCAGGGCTCGAGAATCACATCCTAACAAAGCAGTGAGGAAACACGACCGAAGCCGTGCTCTCTCTTGTTTTGAATGCATGCATTCATTTTTCTTGCACAGCGTCCTGGTATGATTTCAAAGCTGCCCTTTGAGCAGCAGCTTTTGGCCATATCAGCATTTTGTTCTCCATGTTTTCCCTCTGTCTCTGCTGAGATGAGCAGTTTGGAGCCCAGGGGATGGGGAAGAAGCTGGAGGGAGCTTGCAGACACTGGTGGTGGGATGTTGTGCCCTACAGTGGCCAGCCAGGTAGATCCCATGTGGGAGCCCAATTGGTGCTGGTATCCCTGCAAGGAGAAAGGAGACCAAAACAAACAAACAAATAAACAAAAATTGCAAGTTTGTTTTACCCCTCCTTTTCTTCTCTCTCTCCACTCCTGGTATTTTGGTCTGGGGGCTGTATCAGAAAATGAGGGTATTGCCAAGCCCTGCTCCCCAAACTCAGCAAGGAGATGGATGCTCCTATCACTCACATCTCTCTTTGGAAATTGCAAGATAACTCCAGCCTAGGAGGGGTGTGCCAGGGTCTGAGGGGAAACCGATAGGCCAGCTGAAGTGCCTCTATACCAATGCACGCAGCATGGGAAATAAGCAGGAGGAGCTGGAAGCTCTGATGCACTTAGAGAACTACGATCTCGTTGCTCTCACAGAAACGTGGTGGGATGATTCCCATGACTGGAATACCACCATGGAGGTACAAGCATTTTAGAAGGGATAGGCAAGGTAGGAGGGGTGGGGGAGTTGCCCTCTATGTTAGGAAGTGCATAGACTGTGAGGAGCTGCCCCTGAGTGACAGTCAGGAAATGGTCGAGTGCCTGTGGGTGAAAAATCAAGGGTGGGACCAATAAAAGGCAGCTGGTGGTTGGAGTCTACTACAGGCCACCTGATCAAGGGGAGCCTGTTGATGAGGCCTTCTTGCTTCAGTTGAAGGAGGCATTGCAGGCACAGGCTTTCATCCTCATGGGGGATTTCAACCACCCAGATATCTGCTGG
>VXAV01003556.1:0-61934 GCA_013399715.1 Alectura lathami
TTTTTTTTTTTTTTTTTTTTTTTTTTTTTTAAAGCAGTGGAAGAATTGTAGCCTGGGGGCACGGTGCCTTGACAGATTGGGGTTATATGGTTGAAGCTGACCTATGCAGCTTCCTCCCCTTTCCTTCCCCCACTGGCAGGGAGGACGAGACGCGGATGATTGGAAGTGGCTATCATTATTTTGCTCTTTATCTGATGGAAGGCCACCGCAGTAGTCAAGAAGGCCTTGTTATAGATTTTCCTTTTCCTTTGAGGGACAGTTGAAAGCTCAGTGAAGAATCTGAAGAAATAAAAAATAAAGATGTTTTTGCTGTGTGGGAGGGAAGAATTTAATCGCAGTCAAGAACAGCGAATTGCACGGTCAGATAAGCGGTTTTTAGCAGAGCTCAGAGACCCACAGCAGAGAGGAAGAAGGGGTATCACACAGGAGGGTCAGAAAGAATAGATGGAAATGAGCTGAAGAGAGACAACAGGATCGTATTTAGAGACTGACTGGTTACTGGCAAAAGTGAAGGAATTGTGTTTTTTTAGAGGAAGGAGGTTGCATTTCCCCCTCACTAGCTGAGGAACCTGCTGGCAGGAATTAGGGCAGAATACAGAGGGGCTCAGCCACTCCCTCACCTCTGCAAGACCAGATTATTTTTAACACAGGTCTGTTCAGTGACTGCATTTGTAACATGGCCCTGCAAAAAAAAACGTGCTGGCAAGACTGAGGCTGCTTTGTGCTGTAATGTGAGGTGGGAATGAGAGGTCCGAGGTGGGAAATCTCCAGGGTAGCGCTGCCCCTGACGCCGGTGTCATGAAAATAGCCTTCAGTTAACTATTGTCATCTGACCTCAGTCCCTGCTGAAGGGGGGGCTTTGCATAATCGTTGAAAGAGAGGGTGCCTGCTCCAAAAGATGTGATGTTTTGAGTTGCCGAAAGAGACAAAGGAAACGTTGTCAGCCCTTCACCCATGGGAAATGGAGGCACAGAGAAGCAGATCTGTTGGACGCATGCAGGGGAGCTCTGACAGGCGGGGTCCTTGAACTCAAGTTTTCTGAATTCATTTGTGTACTACAACCCCAAGGCTGCTTGTCCTCTCTAATAATGGATTTTTTTTTCTCCCAGAAACTTTAGTTCTGCGACAAGGTTGTTTATCAAAAACATGATTAATTTTTTCTCTATTTAATAAATATTTTAGTGATTCTGTCTTCGGACAAAGCTGCACAGCTGGCACAAACAGCAGAGTTGCAATGCTGAAGTTGCAAATGCCTCAAGGAGCTTCAGGTGGATTTTCGCATTGGGTGCACCAAGGAGGGTAACGCAAGGCAGAGATGTAACTTCAGCTTTTCCTTGCCCTCCTGGGGATCACAGCCCCATGGACACATGGGAGGGGAGCCTGCAAGAGCAGCGATGCTGTTCTGCCCAGCTTCACACGGGAAGAAAAAGAAAGGAAATGTCTTACTAACTAGAATGTCCATTTTCTTTCTCAAGCTTTTCAGCTCCAGGAAGGTCAGTGATACTTGGCATGGCATGACCAAGCTGGGGTTGTTTGGGGTTTTTATGAGGCAGTATTGAGTGGAACCATCTGGGCTATGGGAAGACCACACTTCTGAAATGAGCCTTCAGGAACATTTGAGTTAAATAGCTGTCTGGGCACCGTGCTGAAAGGAAGGGCACTCACAGCTCTGTGTATTTTATGGGTTTATTTTATCTCTGATGACAAAAGAGAACTTATTAGTCATGTGGTTCCTCATAAATTTGAAGCCACTGCTGACAAGTGGCACTGCCTGTGTTCTCGACCACGCCGGCAGAAAGTTCTCCTGGCTTTCTGGCACACAAAGTTAATAACAGAGCCGCTAATGGATGAGATCTGATTTTCCTCTGAACTTAAATGCAATCCCCCAGTTACAGTTTGAGAATGGAAGCCTAAGTATCTTAAGAAGTTTCTTAGGTGAATACTTCTGTGGCAAAGTGGCTTATCTCTCTGGTTCCTGAGGCCCCAGTCTTCCCATAGGTGTGCTGTTCGCTTCCCTGAGAGCTGAGTGTACCCCTGAAACCAGCATCCTTCTGGAACGCTGAACACAGGTCAGGGAGCACAACTTTCAGGATGTCAGTGGTGCATCTCAGCTTAGGCAGTTCAAACTATTCTTTTGCATTCCAGTCTTATTTTTATTTTATACCCTTTGGTGACAGCTTCCCAACATACCTCAAGGTGCCTGGACCAGGTGCCTATATTCCAGTTTTCAAAGGTACATCTCGTTTCTGTGTCAGAAAGCCAGCTCCCCTCCTTCAAGCACTCTTCTGCGCAACCCACCTATAAAGGGGCATGCCAAATTCAGTATGTAAGCTGTTTCTCTGCTTTTTTTATTCCTAAGGTGAATATTACAGAGAGATCACTCATAGTAAAATATTTACCAGTGCATCACCTCAACTAAAATAACAGCTTTTGTAGTGCAGATATGAAGAAAGAAATACTTGCTCCTTTGCCTTTTCACAGTCCGTATCCTGTTGAAGCTGTCTCTGTTTCAACAGATCCTAAACGTTTTGCATGGTGCTTGTTAGTCTGATTTACAAACAGACTCTTAAAAGCTGGAGGGGACACAACAACAACTGGACTGAGGGTCACAGCAATGAGTTCCATGCCAGCTCTGCCAATGCCACTCATTCGGCTTTGTGCAAATCATTTAATATTTCTGGTTCTGTTGTCTACAGAATGCAGACACTAACCCTTCTTTTTTGACACAATCCGTACTTGTACAGACTGCAAGCTTGGGCAGGAATCAGTTCTTCCTATGTCTTTGGATGCCTCACAAATGAGTCTTAGGTGAAACTTCTACTTGCTTGGGTGAGCCACAATTGGCTGCAACCTCCTTCAGGAAAAAATGCAACCTTTGGATTACGTTGGTGTAAATAAAAAGTCCACTGTGGTTCATAAGTTTAAAAATGCTGGTAGTGTTTAGCATCAGTGCCTGTCACTGGAACATCTGGCATTCATCATTGCTTCCCTTTTCCTTCCACTGTCATGTTTTATCCTCATCTGTTAGAGGTTTCTTAGCAGTGTCGATATAAATCAGAGCTGCATCACAGTCTGTGTAGTTGAATCCTTACAGGCTGCAATGTAAATGAAGGAGAATGAGGTGAGTTTAAGGGAAGTGTTGCTGTTACGCACTCTGCTCCTCTTCTTTCTCCCCTATCCCTGTACCCAGACAGCATTACTAGACAGCATGATACCCCTGCTAGGAAGAAAGATGGAAAAGTTTCCAAAAATAGCAAAAGTTTTTAGCAGCCCTAGTTAAGAACGCAGAAAAGGAGAGGAGCTGGAGCCCAAGTTCACACCCATCGCCATTGCTGGAAAGACCAAAACGTCCTGCTTTGGAATAACACTTCAGCAAATTAATAGTAACTTGGGAAAGCAAGCATTCCTTAAAATCAGACTGCCTGGGCAACGTCATTGATATATTTTCTTTAAATTAAATTATTCTTCCTGCAGTAATTGAGGTTACTTTTGGGAAGAATAATATTGAAGGTGTTAGGAAAATATGGGTTTGTTAGTATTAGCCAATGTAGGTTTTTAAAAAAAACTATTTTCTCTACAAACTGTGCAGTGCCCTCGTAGTGGCCATCACATTCAGCTCTCTCAAGCCTTCCTGGCAGGGCAGCGAGCCATAGCAGCATTCCAAAGATGCATTTCTGGTGGGGAAATGACTCTGCTGCCACCCCCAATGCAAAGTATTTCCAGCAGCCTGAAGGTGTGTTCGTCACCCTGCCAAAGCTAGCTGCTCCTGCATGTGCAGTGTCACACAGCCCCGCGCACTGGGAGCACATGTGGGTGTAATTCCCTGCCAACTTTAGCAACTAGAGAAGGAATTTCCTTGTTCTGGAAGCACTGGGGGACACAATGGTCCCAAGATATTTAATGAAACAAAACAACCCATTTCCCTCTGTCTGGAGAGGGCCATCGCAAACTGCCGTCATCAGCAGCCCCGTAGGTTTATCCAGGCTCAACGTGAGCCACAGCCAGGGGCTCTCTCTGTGGGCAGCAGCTGTCGTGCTTTCAGTTCAAGGAACTGACTTCATTACGCGTGGAACTGCAGGAGTGCCCGGCTTTCCACCTGGCAGTCTTCCCTTTACACCCTTTTTAGTCTCATGTATCCAAAGTTTGACTTCAGTTTGCATTGGTAACTGCTTAGCTGAAACGAGACCGAACTATTTCTACTGTCGCTGGTTGTCATCTCATGCCTTCTTTTAATTCAAAGCAAATCACATTCCTGTCCCTTCATTTTGCGCTTACGTTCCTGCGGTGTCATCCTGCTACTCGGTGCAGGCTCCTACGTTTCAGCTCGGCAGCCAGGTGAGCCCAGCAGTAGGTGTCCTGGCCAGCAGCTGCATGAAATGAAAGCGACAGCCCAGCTCCCTCGGAGGGCGCGCGCTAGTGGGAGAGGCCAGGCAGTCTCTGCGGTTACAGCTGCTCTCTGGAGTTGCTGTGTCAGTTGAGTCCTGGTGATTTGCGCTGACAGGATGCGCTGGTGAAAGAATTACTGCTTGGCAAGACTGAAATGGTGGGCAGTGAGGAAGAGAAACAGGGGTCCAAAGTTGCACGAAGTACTTAGCGTGAGAGATTGCAAGAAGAAAATAGTCCGAGAGCGCACTGGAGTGGAGGCTGTGATGTTGATTTACACTTTCCTTTTTGATGTCTGCCCTAGATCTCATCTTTCCAAGCATCTTTCTTGTTACTAGCAGAGCATTTATTTTATTTTCTCTTCTTCTTGTAGGAAATTTTACTACATCACGCTGCTGAGAGACCCCGTATCTCGTTACCTCAGCGAATGGCGTCACGTCCAGCGAGGAGCTACCTGGAAGACCTCCTTGCACATGTGTGATGGCAGGACGCCGACTCCCGAAGAGCTGCCGTCCTGCTATGAGGGCACGGACTGGTCGGGCTGCACGCTGCAGGAGTTCATGGATTGCCCGTACAACCTGGCCAACAACCGCCAGGTGAGGATGTTGGCCGACTTGAGCCTGGTGGGCTGCTACAACATGTCTTTCATCCCAGAGAACAAGCGAGCACAGATCCTGCTGGAGAGCGCGAAAAAGAACCTCAAAGACATGGCCTTCTTCGGCCTGACAGAGTTCCAGAGAAAGACTCAGTACCTGTTTGAGAGAACTTTCAACCTGAAATTCATCCGGCCCTTCATGCAGTACAACAGCACCAGGGCGGGAGGGGTGGAGGTGGACAATGACACCATCCGCAGGATCGAGGAGCTCAATGACCTGGACATGCAGCTCTACGACTATGCAAAGGACCTCTTCCAGCAGCGCTACCAGTACAAACGGCAGCTCGAGAGGATGGAGCAGAGGATAAAGAATCGGGAGGAGAGGCTTCTTCACCGGTCCAATGAAGCGCTTCCCAAGGAAGAGACCGAAGAGCAGGGACGCTTGCCCACGGAGGACTACATGAGCCATATTATAGAGAAGTGGTAGCCTAGGCAGACTTTTATATTAATGATATTCTAGGTTTCCATATAAGAGATCGTGGAAGTAAAATTACAGAAACAACAGAAAAATATTTTATTTAAAAGCAAGTCTGTAAAACAGAAGATAGGTTGCTTCCTTAAACATAGGGTCTTTTTACTGTTTCTTACAAGACCGATGAGATTCTTAAAAAAATAAATAAATACATAAAAATAAAAAAGGGTCAACCTTATAATGCAGAGGCAAAAAATGCACAAATGCAGTTACCTGCTCTTAGGGCCAAATGCAAAAGAATGTTTCTTATCCTCGCAATTCAAACACTGGTGGCAGAATAGGGTTTGTAAAATCTGTTTTTTCCCTGAGCGTAACGATATAACGATACGTAATCAAAAACCAAGGAAACTGAGGTGTTCTGTTGTGTGTGTTTTTGTAGGCGGGGTGGGAACTGCATTGTTTGTAAGGAAATGATAGCAGTGGCTAAGCTGAGGATGCGCTGTGCTGTCAGGCTGTGACCTAAGCACAAGGGCAGTCGCTTCATTTCAGCTGGCAGCCACTGCCAGAAAGTAGAGCAGCGTGAGTATAAAAGAAGAAAAACATCAGAGGATAAGAAACATTAAAGGAATTTGACTGTGGCCTAGGATATGTACGTAGCACAGTGGTTTTGATACATTGCACTGGTATCACATATACATGCGCAAATTCACCACAAAATTAGCAGGGAACTCGTGCTCAGAGCTCCCAGATCTGTTTCACAGGCAGGTCCCAAAACGATTTGAAAGATGACCAAATTCCACATAGGCTCAAATATGCAGCCCCATGTCATACGTCACCCTACCCCACTGCCACTCCTGCCTTCATCAGTACAATGTGCTAGCAGCACATGAAAACCCCGTCCTGCATACCGAGAAGGGAGAGCAAGTGGAATAGCAGTACTCCCTCGTAAACCTGCAGGACGAGGTCCTGGAAGACCCCACAATAATCAGTCATGTATGGAAACACGATGCGGGCATGGTTTCGTTTCGTTCATTGCTGCGTGCAATAGTTAACTGCGACAAGCATCCAGACGTCCCATGTCTGTGTTTTTAAAGTTATTTTTACTTGCTTTTATCAAGAGATAATGGGCATCAGGCTGCTTCCAGCGAAGTCACTAGAACTGATTTAAGTGGGAACAGGATGGGGCTCTCTTCCAGAGCTGTAAAAATTTCTGACTGTGGGTCTGAATTAATTATGAGACAGTGCACACTGTCTTTTGGCAGAGTGCCTGCTCTCCAGCTCTTGCTTTAAATGAACACGCTGTGTTCAGAAAACTGGAAAGGGGAATCATGGATAATGTTTTTTTAGTCGCAGACCACTTTCAAAGCAGAACTCTCTCTCTCTTAATGTTGGTTTTTAGGGACTCATGTAAGTTTAATCCTCCAGTGTGGTGACAGTCTAACCGGGTTCTGCTTACTGACTTTGGAGTCAGAGAACAACAATGACTTCTCTAATTCCTTTTGCCACTCAACAAATTTAAGTATGGCTTATTTTCTTGCTGTTGCAAGCACTTCTTTGTTTGGCTGGAAGCATGAAAACGAAGCAGTTTTTGCCTGCTTCATGTCTCACCCCATTATTACTCAGCTTGTAAGACCTGAACCAGCTATTGTCTGGGGTAAAATATGAATCAAGTGGAATACAGTTTGATTTTCAAAGGCCATGGTAGCTACAGATCAAATGCAGCATTTAAATCACAGGAGGAGAGGCAGCGAGACGATACATTCAGCTTCAGTGTGTTGTTTTTACAGTGTCTCTCTCCCATCACCAGCATCCACTGAATTGCTGCTTGTTTTGTGTTTTAATTCTCCCTCTGCATCTGTGCCCTGTTTCCAGCAGTTTCAGATTCACAGTGAGTTTTGCAAAGGAGGTGGCTGCCCTCAGTAGAGGAGCTCGTTTCTTCTGTGTGCAGCCCGGGTGTGCACCTTGCTGGGGGAGGTGTTCTTCTCCAGGAGAGCGAAGACGACAGAATACTTAGAGACAGAAAATACAAGCAGCACGTTGGGGTCAGATAAAACCTGTTACAGACCTGATCCAAACTCCACTGGTGTTGAGGGATGTGTTTCCCGTTGACTTCAGATGGATGTTGGTCAGGTCTGCACCCCAGTGCTGCAGAGCGCTCGCATGCCCGTCTTCAACCGCAGTGAGACGTCGTTGCCGTGCACCCAGCCGTCACCCTGTTTGCTGGTGGCATCACTGTCTCTAGGGCTGTGTCACCAAACGGTCCCTCTTTCCAGAGGTGTGCATGCTTGGCCATAAGCATTTGCTCCCAGCTGAAATGTGAAAAGCAGAACAAAGCAATGTTCAGTTGTTGGCTTGGGGGCAGAAGGTATTACAAACCCATTTGCTCGTCTCTGGCTCCCAGGTCTGGGAGGAGCTATGTCTGGTAGTTCCCAGCGCTTTTATGTGTTGCTGTAACTAAAGAAAACATTTGTATTTCAAAAACGCAATTTTACAGGCTGTTTACCCACAAAACCAATACGCTAGATATAAAAAGCAACTGTTTCATGTGCACAGTTCTACCCGACGGCGTTTCACGCTGCGCTCTGTGCTGGGGATCCACAATGCGCCAGTGGTTACTGCAGCTAAGCCATGCTCACGGGGCGCGCGGGAGATGCTCAGACAATGCTGTTCTGAAGGCCCAGTTCTGCTGTCATCCACCAGATGGGTTCGAAGGCCCAGTTCTGCTCTCATCCAGCCCAACTGGGCTGGTTTTGCCTGAGTTGTTTCTGCGTGATGGGCTCTGAGTAACCAGCTGGATTTTAATGGATCTGTCTGCAGGGTTCTCTAAATCCGAGGCAGCCTGTGACCCTAGAAGCATGTCAGTGTGAGACCTTGTTCCAACGTTTTCTTTGTAATATATTACAGTAACAAGCAAAAGAAATGAAACTACAGAGTCTTGTTAACGGTTTCACTTCAACCCACAAAAGGAGGTGTGACCTCAGCTCAACACTGAGGCGGGAATTCGTAGGTTCATACCCTGCTCCCGGCAAATCCCCCAGCTTCTCCACCTGTACATTGGGAACAGCAAATTCTCCCTTTATAAAGAGGTGCTCCAGAATATGAGAAGTACTGGACACTGTGAAACAGGTTTTGAGTATCCGAAGTTAAGAGAATGACCCAAAAGCCATCCCCCCAGCCCGGCCGCTGTGCTGCTCTGTTTAAGGCGGTGTGCCACACTCTGATGTAAGTTAAGCGCTGCGTGCCAGAGCATAGGCTGCAGGATGTACCTGGCACTGTTTTCTTCCTTTAGTGGGTTTAAGGGAACTTCTTTAACATAATGTGAATGTAGTTTTTTTTGTGATTTATATGTACTACAATTTGAAGTGGTACAATTTCTTTTTTTTTTTTTTTTTAGGACTGATTATTTGATGCTACAATAACATGAAAATTGTATGTGTAGTTTTAAAATGAATGGAGAACAATGGTTTTAATGCACTCTGGCAGAAGTAGTGGCCAGATAGCACATCCATGTCCATTTGTCTCAGAATGTTTTTCCTGTGACTTCCAGACACACCAACACAAAGCGTTTCTTCCTGGGTCCATGCACCATGATGCAGGTCAGGAGAGGCGTGCTGGGTGCGGTGAGGGCAGGTGCAGGGTGTGACCCTGCTGGGTTGGTGAGATGGTTTCCCTTGAGTTCAGATTTCACCTGCTCCTGAGACACTCAGGTGCACGCCCATCCCTGCAGTGCTTCTGCCGTGTTCCAGGGACACCCCGTGAAAAGCCTTTCCGAGAACTGGGGCCGTGTAAGGGACTTCTAAGGCTTTATGCAGCCAGCGGCACTGGTGTGGGTGAGCATTTGGGACAGGCGGTTGCTTGGTACCACGCCAGAGATGATGGGTTTCAGCTCTGCTGCCTTACCCTGTGCAAACCCTTGCACATCTGCAAAATAGGGTGAGGGTGGGGGGATGTGCCAGCATACTCCCTCCGTTCCTGCTTTGGGAAGGTGGAGGGGACTACACATGCTGCAGTGCTGAGCAGGAAAAGGTCTTTTTTGCTTTTAGACTCCTGAACAATGTTAACGTCACTGCTTGGTGGGTGTTGTTGCCGAGGGAAGCTTTTAGTGCTCATTTGTTGCATCACAGCTAGCTGTATGGAAGGAGTTTGCCTCCTGTTGGGAAGTTCCCAGTCGGGTGCCACCTTGCACCCCACCCAGGTCACAGATGCAGGACTGGCTGCAGGTTCTAGACCCAGGCTGTCACTGCACTCAGAGTCACTGAGGTAAAAACCTCTCAGCACAGAGCTGTGTCAATTTCTGCCTTGCCCAACGTTTTGGAGTACGTGGAGAGCGCTTCAGTGGGTTTGCACCCCATAGTCCCTTACATGCCCACATAGTGGGGACGGCAGTGGGCGCAGCAGCAGGAAGGTCCCAGCAGGCTTTCCCACCCTCTCTCCCAGGCTGTCCTACAGCAGCAGGAAGGGCAGCACAGCGGCTGAGGCACAAGCGAGGCACAGGGACCACCACGGTGGCAGCACAGACACGGCCAGCTGGGGAGTGGGTGTGCCACTGGGCTCATCCAGGCACTGCACAGAGCCCGCTGAACAGCAGCAGTGCAGAGCAGGGCCTGACCTACATTTATACCCATTGCTAAGTGCTTCCTGAGCTTCTTGTTCATGGTTTGAGCTACTCAGACCCCCTCCTAGCCCACGGAATTTTCTGAGTATCACAGAAATTGTTAACGCTACAGGAATTCACAACATAGACTGCACTAAATGTTACATTTCCAAGGCTATGGCTTGGAATGCAGCTGAAAATATCTGCTGGATTCAAATCACAGGGCTGGTGCATCACCTTCCTCTTGGTTTTGCTGATAGTAGCAGGTCGTGTTCCAGTGGCAGAAGTGAATGCAGGATGCGCTGCCAGATCAGCAACAGAACCAGGCTGTTAAAGCACAGGTCAGCTAGCAGCAGCCCCAGGTGAGCCAGCAGGCAGCAGGGCTCGTGTCTGTGCACAGTCTGCGCTGCCGGGGGCTGCTTGTTTTGCCCACCCACAGTTCTGCCAAGGTAATGCAGTCCTCATAAGCAGGTGGCTAGAAAGCCTGTGCTGTCCCAGCTGCAGGTGGTGATTACTTTTTAGCCATGCAAACTGAAGAAAACCAGGATTTGCCAATGAGTCTGTCCTACCCCTCCAAGCCCCACCGTTCTCCCTCCCTGTTCTCCCCCAGCTGTCTATTCTGCAGACTGGATTGAGAGAGGTGTACTATAATGAATAATTTTATGTTCAAATGGTTTACTGAGCGTGATTTGTTTTGTACATATTGGAATATGATTTAACTTATTTTTATTGCCCCTTTCCATCTTTTTTCAAAAGGAAAAGGCAGAAATCCCTACACTCTCTCAATGTGAAGTCCCCTGTGTTTGCATATAGTCTGCCAGGCAAACCTGCAACAGCTCGCTCGCCCCTGGTATCAGGTTTATTTTTCATTCCTGTGTTTTTGTCTGAGGCTTTCCTTGCATTGCCTCTTCTTTCCTCTGTGCTGTGTGATCTGCACAGGGAAGGGAAAGGGCAATGCAGGCACTCTTTCTTTTCCTTCATCCCCTCTTTCCTGTATGCTTTGCCTACCAAGGAACTCAGTTTTTTATCTTCTAGGAGTTGTGTGACTGAGGGTAAAAAAAGTTCAAATGTCCCCCCACCGCCTTCCATGCTCCATGTTGTAGATCTAACAGATTCAGCTGCTCTGAAAGTGCTTGTGGCTGGAGTCATTGCATTGGGCTGAATGTGTATGGTTTGCACTTTTTTTTCCCCCCCACATTAGGAACTTAAAAACAACGAAAAAAATAAAAGACAACTGTTCAACTTGAGCCAAGTAACACAGCTTTATATATTTATTTATAGCATCTTACGACAAAAAAAGGTGTTAAGTTTTTTTTTTCTTTTCTTCCACAAGAAAAAAAAAAAAAATTGGATTTAAAAAAAAAAATCATCTAATTGTTTTTGTCTAGATCAAGAATGAATGTTAGCAGATGAAATAAACCCTAAAACCGAGCATGTCGTGTGTGTCGTCCTTGCGCTGGGCTGTGGATGCTCTCTCAGCACGGTGTCTTGCCGTCCTGTATCGCAGATAAAGCTGCCGATGTTGCTGATGGAGAGTATTTGTGTTCTGCCGGAACAAACTCCTAGCACAGAAACATTCCTGCAGGAACTGCAGGGGCTGTTTGATGCTGCTGTTACACTTGAGCCAACATCACAAAAACCCCTTAAACTTCCTGAAACCTCTCCTGTCTTCTTTTTAAAACTGATTGCCACCAATACTGTACAGTCCTCAGTTTCCTTTGTCATGGTTACTCCAGTGAACAGATTTCCAGGCAGTAAGTGGTGGTTGTTACACCAACTAGGACACAGCAATTAGCAGAAGGGGTTTGTTTCATGTTTCGAAGTTCCTTGACCAAATGCAATTGGTGGAAGTGTTCTCCAGCTACAGGACTGACAGAAACTGTGGTAGGTAGCAGCACACCTATTTTTGATATACGAGAACAGCATAGTGAGTTAGGGGATAGGAAAGTGAGAATTACAAATGTTTTAACATATCCTAAGTGAGCCTGCTAGACTTTATGCAAGAGTAGCGAATAACAACACCGGTATTTTATCCAAGCATCATCACACTTCAGTTCCCACCATACGTACTGGAGGAGCTGGAGGAATTATATGTATGCCTTCCAAGCTGTGCTGCTTGGGTTTTCTTCCTTGCACCTGCAAAAATCAGCACCCACCCCCCTCGGCTCACCACGTAAAGCTGTCAGCGTGCAGCCGGCAGGAGCGCAGCACCGCATCGACCCCAGGGCCGCGCTGCAGGCCTGCTGCAGCAGCAGCTTCAAACCCAGCTCCTCCAGCTCGGAGCGTATTCCTGCAGCCACGACAGTGACAGGTCCTGCACTGGGTTGCTGGGTTTCACCGCTCACCTCTTTCTCTTCCTAACAGCTGCTGGAAAAAGCCATCCCCCTGCTCGCTCAGAGGCAGCGGGAGGGAGGGCCGCACAGGGCCGCTGTTCGCACAGCCCCTTCGGCAGCCGCCCTGCCAGAAGCACGGAGCCCCCGTGGGTCTGTCACCACCTGGCTCGGGCACAGAACTTTCCAGAACCCCACGTGCCACCTGCTCCCCTCTCAGCCTGCACGCGGCCGCGCTTCCCCTCAGCCCTAAAATGGCGGCAGTGCCACTACCGCCATCACTGCCTCCCTCTGCGGCACTGCCCCGGCGGTCCCTTAAGCACGGCCCCATCCCCTCCCGTCCCGTCCCTTTGGAGAGGCGAGGTGGCAGCGGGGCTGGTGCGAAGGTGTGGGTGGGGAGGGCGAGGCGGCTGCGGGGCCTGGCTGCCGTCAGCTCAGCGCCATGAGGGGGCCACGCCGGGAGAGCTTGGAGCGGGCCGGGGGGCCGCAGCCCTTCCAGGGCCTTCAGGAGGTGCAGCCCCCTTCAGTCAACGCTAGGAGCACCAGGAAAAGGGGGAAGGAAGGCTCCTTCTTTTGCAATAAGGGGAAAGCAGAAAAAAGGCCACTGAAGGAGGGTTAAAAGAAGCAGCAAAATCAGTTACTGAGGGGAGAGCTTCCAAGAAGAGTATTTGTGGGGAGCGTTGTTGTTTTTTTTCTTTTCCTGTTCAGTTCCCTTCTGCTCAGTCCCAGAGTGTTCCAGCTGTGTTTGGCCACTGCACACTCTCCAGCCCCGTCCGGGGGTTGCTGCCCCTGGCTGGTGGGGAGTGCCCTCCTCCACACCCTGCTGCTGCTCCACCAGCCAGCGGCCGCTGCCCCTGCCCTGGGTGCCAGCCCCTCTGCCTGGGCAGAAGGCTCCTGCCGACAGCACCCACTGAGGAGCGTTGCCAGGTCTGCTCGGAGGGCTGTCCCGTTCCTCCATCCCAGGCACCTGCACGCAGTTGCTTTGACTCTTCAGCAATTTCTTTCTTGCCTCTGTCACCAGGGGGAGGAGAAGGAGCATGACTCTGTTTTATGCGCTGTGATGCTGAAATTTCTGCACACTAATTGGCCTTTGGGCAGCACAGCTTCCTTTTTTCCTGAAGGATTCACATGTGGGCCCACACAGTGCTGAGCAGCCTCTTGGTCAAAGAGCAGAAGGGGGTGGGGGTTGTCCTATAATTAAATGTACGTCGAGCAATGACCACATTTCTGTGGATTTCGTGAAACTGAGCAGAGCTTAGGAGGGCACCACGCATGCAGTTCAGAGCATTTCATGATGCTGTACGCGGCACTGACAGTAAGGGTGTAAATAAATTACCTATAGGTGAGGTAAAACTCTGGGCATTCTGCATCTGGAAGTGTTCGGAGCTGCGCTGGGCACATGGCTTCAGGCTCTGCTGCAGGGAGAAGCTTATACGTGTTCATACACTCAAACAAAGAAATGTATCATGGCTGTAACAATAAAGCAGTGTAAGCTTTCCCGTAACTATTATTTCATAGGCTTCAGATTAAAAGGAGCAGTCAATGAAATAATCATGAACTGAGCAGCATTTAATAGACCATTGCCATAGATCTGTTGGAGCAGTCAGAGGTTGCAAGTGAGGAAGGCTTCGCCAGCAAAACCCTGCATCCTGCAGGTGATCTGAGAATTAAACGGCTTGGAAAAGAAACATACACATAGAAGAATATTCACATTTTGCAAGCATCATCTGTAAGCCTAGTGTGAACGAAATTACCAGTCTTGATTAATTTCAAGCAGACCATTCTCTGTCTGTAGCGTACACCAGTGCTTTGGTGAGTGCTACTGTTTCTTAGGTGTTAGAAATCCTTTCCCACACGTGGTCGTACGCATTCCTTATTGGTTTTGCTGTTCTCAAAAGCTGTTTTCATCTGCTGAGACTGCTCCCGTGCCTCTGCCCACCTGCGAGGTTTGGCCCTGGGGCTGAGGACGTGGCAGGGCTCAGGCCAGGCCTCGTGCCCCTCGCACTGGGAGCTGCACTGCAGGATGTTTTGCATTGACTCCCAGCCAACAGCAAGAGGAAAGCCGAATTCCTGTGCTCCAGGAGCTGGGGGCAGATGAGTGACTGCAGCACTTCACAAATGTTTAGCAAACTGGATGGTATTTACATAATTATTTTGCTCGCCCCACTAATAACATCATTCTATCAGGCTGTGGTTATGGAATCCAGATGTTTGGGTTATAAATGACTAGTAATGATAAATAATCAACAATTCATGCTGTTTTAATATATTCTAGTTCTTACTGGATTCAGAATAAAAGCTGCTTCCTTGTATTGACTTAAACCAACTGTTACAGGCCGTTGTGCTGTGCACAGTAACGGAATTCCGTGTGGCCTGACCTAGTTAACTCCGGCTGGATACCTGATGCTGAAATGAATACATGGTAATCAGTCATCAATTTCCTGCCATCGGCAGTGACAACACGTATAAATCACAGGGCCCTTGTGAGAGTGAATAACTTCCCTGTAGAACCCTTTCCTTGGGACTGTGTTATTATTGCCAGACATTATTTGTGGAACAAGAGCTCGCAGCCAAATTAGTGAGTGCTCAGATGTTCTGCACGCTGTAACAGCCCCCATCAGTACCCGGTGCTGCTGATCACATGTTCTTTTGTTTCCTGAATCTCAAATATTTGGATGCTAAATGGGAAGTCATAAACTGCTGCCAATTAGCCACATCTTCTCGTCGGCTGTTACATTTCACGGGGCTAATGCAGAACCAAGCCTTCTGAGTTGCTGGCAGTATTGCAGCTCAGCCCTGCTGCTTGGTGCCTCCAGCATTGGAGGCACTGCTGCAGGGCTGGCAGGTTTGGGCACCGGACCCTGTGCAGGCGCGGAGACGCTGGCTCTGCTCTGAGCTGGAAACATTCCCCAAGCTCTGATCAAGTGGGGAATAACTGCAAGGGCACTGCGAATTCAGGAGAAACCACTGCCACGCGGTGATTTTGGGAATGGGAGCGGAGGCAGTAGGTTCGAGGAGCAATCCCTCGATAACAACCTAGCTCATACTAGCGTGGGATCCTGTACCACAGCCGTTCTGCATCGCTTTCCATGCAGCTTGTTCTGGGCCCTGCTGTGAGGCAAAATAATTCTCTCCTCACTTGTAAGCTTGTTGAAAGAAAGTGCGGAGAACAAGGAGGCAGCGGGCGGGCTGGGGCCTGGTCTCTGGCTCCTGGTGCGCACCTCAGGGAGGCCTGGGTCCTTCTGGCAGCGTTCAGCTCAAAGGTGGATTCCCCTTTCCATGTGCACATACGGAAGTCATGGTTCTGTACAGTTCTGCATTCTTATATACATATGTTCTTATACACAGCAGTTCTGCATTCTTGCCTGTGGGCTGCTGGTTGTGTTACCATCAGCCCCAGCGGCTTCTTTGTGAAAGCAAAGGGCTTTGTCCTTCCTCTCCATCCTTGGCACAGGCGGCCTGACGCTTTCCGCATTTCCATGTATTCACATTTCCGCCACTGAAACCGTGCTGAAATGTTTGAAAAGCTGGAGGAATAAGATGTGAGCGCATGAGCAGCAGAGGATGAAGCTGGTGTTCCGCAGGCCGGGCCATCCTCACCAGGTGCAGCAGGGATCCCAGCCTTCCCTCGCTTTTTGTTGACAGCAGGGTGCTGTCGCCGAAACCCAGAGCGACACGCTGCCACTTCCTGACCCTGATGTCAAACCACACGTGGAGCGCTCACAGCGGGAGGTCCAGTGGTAAAGGCTCTGCGGGAGAAAGCTTCAAGCAGCTTCTTGCAAGAGGAACTGCTGTGCTTTAACAACTACAGCAAGTTCGTGAACCCACCTTTCCCCCACGCCCTCGTAGGGAAGTGCATGGACTCCTTGTGCACTGAACCATACCCAAAAAATGGCCACCACCTTCTGGACAGCGAGGCCGGGACAGGTGTGAATGCTTCCTTGCTCCTGCCAAGAAGCTTAACCCTTCCTTCCCGCTGTGTGAGGAGGAGAGTGGCAGAAGGGCAGCGTGCTCCCCAGTGGCTGCTACAGGGGACCACTTCTCACACATCAATCCTCTGCTTTGTTTTCTCTTGCATGTCACCTGAAGGTAACACAGTACAGGAGAGGTTTCAGTAGGGCTGTGGGAGATTGGAGAGGAGAAGAAACCAGCGGGTGCTGCTGCTGCTGTGCTCTAGGCACCGTGCAGTGCCACCTACAAACAGGTAACACGGAGGAGTGGCTGTGGAGCCAGCTGGAAATGTGCCGAAGCTGGCTGATACGCAGACTGCCGGCAGAGATGGCTCTGGGATAAAATTAATTGAAAGGTCATCTTGATTAACTGCCTGCCTCTCCTCACCCTCCCTCTGCCTTGGTCTCCCTGCCGCCTCGATTGCTGCAGGCCCATCTGCCTTGGCAGCCTGTCTGCTAATGCCATGGACGTGTGGGCAGTGAGCGTAAGCCGAGTTATTGCTCCTGTTCTGCTTCTCAAGGTGCTTCCTGCTGTGAAGTGGTGGTGTGTGATAATAAAGAATTGAGGGAAACTTTCTTAAAGCACTGCAGGAGGAGAGCTGTATTTCTCCTGTAAGAACTCAGTTGCTGCCATTCTCTGTGGAGCTTCTGGCTTGAAAAGGAAGAAAAATAAAGACCTGTCTCGTTTGGGTTTCTTGGTACCTAGTAAGCACTGCAGGTTGTCACACATCTTACCGTGCTGCAGTGTTGTAGCATTTGTATCCTAGTTCCTAAAATACGCCCTTGCTGTGCCATGAAAACACAGAACAGAGCAAGACCCTGCCTCAGGAAGCTGTGACTTTAATCAGGAGAAAGGAAAATTCATTTTAGCTCACCTCTGGGCTATGGCACAATCAGTTATCCCTGCATTAGCAGCACGGTAAGATCAGGAGTTCCTCACTGTTAGCAGTAGGAGGATCTGCAAACTTGTCTCATTAAGAATAAAGAGAAGCTGCCTCTAGTCAGATTTACAGTTAGCCCCCGAAAAGTCCTACTAACCTCAAAAGATTTTCCCTAAGTATTTTTAAAATGGCCTATTGCAGCACGTAAAAATACAAAATTCCTCCTTAAGGATATTGTCACCCTGGCTGAATTCCCAATAAATCTGTCATGCTTTCCTGATCTACAGAGCAGGGAATGAGTGATGATCTGGGGGGGCAGTGATGTGAGGACACTGATGAAGAAGACTGAAGCCTCAAACTGCATTAGGGTGCACGGATCGCAGGATTTTTCTCGCAAGTGAATTAGTCATTTTTCCTAGAATAATGAAGTCCTTCTTTGATTTTTGGAATTTCTGCCTCTTGCCAAATTTCATATTATCTCCAGATGGTCCATTATGCCCCCCCCACGATTTTTCTGCTGTGACGATGTACAGCCTCTGCAATCCATGACCATGCTGTGACAGCGTGCATGGTGTGCTGAGGTGCAGGAAAATCCGGGGGCAATCAGCCAAGATTTCTCCTGGACAATCACGGGACAGCTTAGCTGGGGTGCATCTTTTCTTCCCCAGCTATTCCCTCCTGGTTTTGGAAGCAAATGGCAGCACGGCTACGAGGTGGCTGCCACCTTTGGTACAGAAAAGGCCCGAAGCAGTGGCATTCAATTTCTGCTTTTTTTTTCCAGAACAGCTCTGTACCACGCTGCTGCATGCTAACTGCAGGGAGCAGACCCGTGTACCGCGGGTTACCTTGGAGAACCTCGGAACCCGTGGGCTCTGCAGCCAGTCAGATCAGAGCGACCGGGGTGCAGAGCTGTCAGCAGAGCTGGCCGCGTGGGGTGGGATCCCTGCAGGCCACAGCGCTTCGCGCGGAGCTTCCCAGCCTGCCTCTGCCTCAGCTCAGGTCTCCTAACCAGGCAGGCTTTGCCTGACGGGTTTTATGTGAGCATCTTTGTGCCGCGTGAACCACAGAACAAACAAACCGGGGGTGAAGACGCGGACCGGCAGCGGTAACCCAGGCTTTGCGGGTGCGGTGTTACAGCCGGGCACACTCTGCTTATCGCAGGCAGACAGGGTGTAGGTGCAGCGCTGACCGCAAGCGCAGCCGTCCCTGCAAAACGATGCATTTTGGTATCTGCGCTGTGCTGATGAGTGAAAGTGAAAACTCCTGGTCCCTGCTCACGGCGAGTGTATAGCTCCGATGAAACCCGTGTCTGTGCGCTGGCCAGGCCTCAGATAGGAGCGGGTGACATGTGGCTTGCTGCTATCTTCACAGGGGGAACAGAAGCTCGTTGACAACAAAAACCATCTTGACACTCAGTGCGTGATGAGCTTCATAGCTCTGCTTCACCTGAGTGGTGTGGAATGATTACCTGGAAACTGCTGATCGGACTGGGCTCTGCTTGTCATTACAGGCTCTTTGATGGCAGAGAAAACGGACACCTCTTCTGGGTCTGGGCTCAGAAAGTGCCTGGGGCTGGCGCCCGTTGGTGCAGCGCTCCTCTCCTTGCAGGTGGGTGACATTTAGCTCACAGGGCACAGATTGCTCCTGTGTTGGCCTTAAATCAGCAGCAGGACCCTGGGTATCTGGTAAGCGACTTTCCTTTCCTTTTTAACAGTCCAAATAAACACTGGTTCGGCACACTCCTGCAGCTCTGTTATAATTGTTCAGTTTGAGGTTTGTTGGCAGTCTTGTACGCGATCTTATCATTTGCTCCTCTCAATTAACTCACAGTTCAACAGCAATTAGCTTAGGAGTCTTCCTCTCTGCATTTCATAGCAGGGTGTTGATGCAGTTCTGGAATGTGATTATGCGTTGCTGTAGTCTGTGCAAATGTGTTGAAATAATAGGTGGGGAGTGCTCAGTAAACACTCCTAGTGTGACTGGATCACACAGCACCAGAGTAATACGTAGGAGGTTTTTGTAGGGTGCTCATTTACAGCGACAGCGGGACGAACGGTTGTTGATGCAGTAACTCAGCGCAGGCACCGAGAAGTTCCTTTGTGTTCTCAGTAAGAGCTGCAGGCTTGCTTCGTTTACATGCTTACTTTTACTGTAAATGTTTGCTTCTGTATTGCGTCTCACTCGAGGTAACTTTCAGCTTCTGAGGAAAAGAACAGTTCAGCTCCATCCCACCACCTCTGCCCTTCCATTACAAATATATATTTTTTAATTCCAGTGCTTTTACATTTTTATTTGCGCTGCATGTAGTGATGATGTGACCTTAGAGTCAGCCTGCTTGCTAAGTTGGCCTGGCAGAAAGCAAACATTCAGTGATGAAGCGTGGGTGATACTTTCAGTTCTTTTCCAATCAGTTCAAACAGCTGATAATGTTCTCCCAAGCCGTGGCTCCGGGAGACTGCTCAATCGACACAAGGCATTCTGCATGGAACCATCTCTCCAAGCCTCTGCTGCCGTGATTCGTGCCTCCTGGCAGCTGTATGAATTGAAATTGACAATTGACTTCCCTTCATGTGTGCTATGTCTTCAGAAATTACTTTAAAACAGTTTTTGATTGCTGTATAGGTTTGAACTACTCAATGTACGCAGGTCTTAGAAAAAGCCTCCAGTGTAATGAATTTCTAAACGCTCACCGGGCCACGCCAACAAACAGCACACATTTGGTGTGACTGAACCCATTATTCACTGCTATGCGTTATTAACAACCTTGTAACCCACCAGTGGCAGCAAATCAGAGCCAAAAGTCAATGAAAAAGGACATAAATAGTCAAAATACATAATGTGTCTGCTTTCAGGCCATGAGTCCATCATTTAAGCAGTGCTGGTTTCCTCTGCATCCTGTTTATTTCCTTGCCATGTAGTGCTGCTTGTTTCCATTGGTGCAGTTTGCCTCTTGCCACTGGTTAGTTGGAACAGGCTGTGCACTGTTTCCTCATCAGATGATGAATTAATTCCTTCCCTCCCCATCTACTTCTGCTTTGGGTTCTATTATCAGTGTGTCCCAGCCACTGATTTCAGTAAGACTTTAGTTATTTACTTGGTGTTGCCCCGTGGCATACGGACTGGACCACGCAGAGCACACGTGTTGGAGTGAGTTGTGTCTCTGAACTCTTGCTGGAGGAAGCATGGGAAAACTCGTTTGTGAAACCTGCGTCCTCCCTCCATGGGCGTGCTTGGGTACGTTCTAGCCAGGTTCAGCAAGTGGTGGCTTGGAACGAAGCTCTGAATTGCAGGTTCCTGTTGTGGCATAGGCGTACGGCTCCTTGCTCCCACCCCACTATTCCCAGGCAGCTGAAGCCCCAGACAAAAGGGAGTTGGGGTCCGAGTTTGGGTGTGATGGTCATGCTGGGATTATGGACTCATTTCTGTGTGCTGGAGAATGAAGAAAGTAAGAAAATAAAAGGAAATTAGAAGGAAGTAAAAAAAAAAAGTATATATTTTTAGAACTTGTCTTTTTGTGGCTGCTCTAGGGCAGAGACTGTTACTTGCCATCTAATTTTGGTGGAAAATTCTGCCTCCTTGCACCAGCACAAGCGGGCGCTCGTTGTCACTCCCGTAACTGACAGCCCTGCGTGCAGTCTGTAGGAAGGCGTGCGTGGGGAGAAGCCTTCACCGTCATTCGCCCCTGTAACGTGGCACAAAGCGGTAACAAACAGCAACGTGCCTGTTTCAAGGATTTCAAAACCAGTGATCGTTTGGGATACTGAGAAGCATTCAAAGCAACCACTTAATTTCCTTCTCAAATTCTGGGCAGTTGGCTGGCAGCAGACGTTTTCCTGGGAGCGTCCCCGCGTGACGAGCGCTGTGGTTAATGTGCCGTGCAGGCAGCCACCGGTGGGAGCAGCTTCGCTCCTGCTTTCTGCTGCACGGGCGTGAAGTTTACAGCCTGAAGTGAGTGAGAGAATGAACGAACATCCAGTCTGGACAGCTCGCAGGTGGTGGTGAGGTGAGGTCCTTACAACGAGAACTTTCTGTGATCTCATTCCTGTCACCCGAAATATCTGGGCTTTGCTGAAGAACCTTACAAATCAACTGCCAGATGCTTAAATATTCAGTTTATGCTTGATGAGGCTGAGGCTGCCTTCAGATCACTTCGCCACTTTTAGAAAGCAGTTCTTGCTTTGATCAGCAACACAAAGTGATCGGGGACATTTATTATTCCACAGATCCAGGCTGGCAGTGGGCTTCTCATGCATTAGCTGTCTGGCAGAGGGAAAGCAATGGAGGCAAGAACTTCGGAGATGAGGAGGAGAGAGTTCATATTTTGTTTCCCAGTCGGTTTGTTCAAAGAAATAAGCAGAAAGGTGCTTGGGAAAACAGGGAAAAATATTTGTTTCAAAGTGCAGCAAGAGTGTGTTTGTAGCTCTCACGTACCACTCCGACAGCAAGTACTTTTATGATGGAGCTCAATCACAGCATACTTTTTGGATGCTTTACCTAAAAAAAAAAAAACGGAAAAGTTGGAGGGGGAAGGCATTCACAGCACACTGTGTTTGTGGTGCTCACAAACCCTTCCAAAAAGAAAGCAAATTTATATCAGCGAACAGGAATGAAGCCTTGGAAATGTGTGTTTGATTGACAGAGCCTTGTGCGAGCCTTGCAGTGCCAACGTTTCCCAGGCGGAAGTGTTTCTCCAGGCGGGGTGTGAGACAACAGCTTCCCTCGGCAGTACGACCTTCCGCACCAAGCACCAGCTTCTGCCCCTGCCTCCGAGTTCGTTCTGCCGTGGAGGGAGGCAGGAAGAGGCTGGGGCTTCTCAGTTACTTTCTACAGATATTTTGGCCCACTTTGATCAAAAAGCTTGTGACAGTCATGATCAGACACAAGACAGAGGGCCAGATACACCTGGCTCCACCTAGCGTAAAGATTTCAGTTTCCAGCCCGTTCCTCCCCAAATCAGTCCGTTTTGGTGAAAGGTGTGCTAACCCCCGCGCAGCGCCGACGAGTTGGTTGGGTGGGTTGGCTCGTGCGCTGCGCCGGGAGCTCGATGGTAAGTGAAGCGGAAGTGGTTCCACGGGATTTTGTTTTTAATAAGCTCCGGGTGTCAGGGCAGCTATCTCTGAACTTCGCTGAAAGCCCTTCCAGCGGAGCGGCAGGAGGCCTGGCGAGCGCGTCTATAGCTCACCGAGGTGGAATTCGCCGCGTGCCTTACCAGCACGCAACAGGCCGGTGCCGCTGCGGGCATCACGGGGCGTTCTTCCCGTTTGTGGCTGATTTGGGTAGAGCTTGCCAATCTCCGGTTTTCTGTCCTTGGGTTTTTGCTGCGGTTTTTCTTCTCTTTTCTTTTTGAGCTGAATGCCACAAGTAGGCCGCATGGGACAAATATTTCCCAGTCTGAAAATTGCTGAGAGTCGCTGGGAAGGGGTCAGCAGGCGCTTGGGTTCTGTTCAGCAATGCAAGTGCTCCATCTACGGGGCGAAAACCTGCTCGTAAGGCGTTATTCGGCCTCGCCGGATTGCTGTCCTTCAGCTGCGCCAGAAGGGGAGAGCAGCTCAAGAGCTGCCTCGGTGGGTTTTTCAGGGTGATACTGAGCAACTGAAAGGTGGGTACTGGAGGCAGCATTTTGGGGAAGAATTTGCCTTGGTTGTTCAGTGAGAAAAGGTAAAATCGCTGCATGCAAGGGGGGAAGGGTGGCTGCAGGGATTAACCAAAAGGAGCTGTAGAAGTTAACAGCAAAACTGTGAGAGGGGAAGAATGAGTGAGAAGTTACCACATGTGGGGTAGGCGGGCGGCTGGAAGCTGGTGACCTTCAAAGGTCCCTTCCGACCCAGATGATTTCCATGGCTGTTGGTGTGGTGAGCTTTGAACGGCTTCCCAGCAGCAGGGGGAGGAGGGAGAAACCTGAAATTTGTTTAAAGCGGTCTGGGTAAGTTTGGGAATGGGGATTTTGCATGTTGCAATAGCAGCTGTGGTACCAGGGTACCAGATCTGGTGACTCGGGCGGTGCCTTTCAAGCCAGCAGCCCACTACGCTGAGACAAGAAATTAAAATGTTCCGGAAGGCAAAGACACGCGGCCTCTCACTTATTCTTGAGGGTTTTTGGAAGACCCACGTCAAACGGCCTGTGAACACAAGGCAACGGGTGCTTACGCAGATCGACAGCAGCAGTGAGTTTCCCATAGAGCCCTGCCAACGAGCCCCCATTCCGAGCCAGAGGCACGGTCCTGGGGCGGAGCACGACGCGGGCAGCGTGGCTGGAAAAGCTCTTGACTCATTTAAATTTGTTACCAGGTGAAGATGGCTGCTTTTTCCTTTCTTTCTTTTTCTTATTTTAATTATTTATTATTTATTTTTAATTAAAAGCAGGATGCTCACTAGGTACCTGCGTGCTGTATGTAGACAGTCAGAGCGGTGTGCCGTAGTTCCTTCACTGATAGTACTCAGGCCTTCGTTGGTTGGATGCATGCTAAGCAGCTGGAGACCAGAAGATTTTTTTTAATAAAGATAAAACTCAGTAACTCGTGTTTAAGAGGAGGCTGAAGAGATGAGTGGGAAAATCACGGCCCCCAAGGTGTCAGTTTTTGATAAACGGTGGAAGAGAAGGCAGGTGCTCCAGGAGGGCACCGCAGGGTTACTTGTCCACAGATCGGAAAGAAAGCAGAGAGGCAGCCCTTGGGACTTGGTGATGTCTCGAGAGCAGAAATGACTCCCAGGAGAGCTTTACAGAACATATTTCTTGTCGGACAGGTGTGACCTTGAGGAATTCCAGGCTGGGGTTTACTAGCAGCACTGAATGCATACATAATGCCTTCACAGAAGTCTACCTCGTTGCTCCAAAATCAAATTAATATATAGCCGATCTCCAGAGCTTGCCTTGAAAGGATTAAGAACCAGCTAACAAAGCTTAAGCAGTAATAATTGGTGGGAATCCCTATGGAGCGGTGTTTGGGATCCGCGTTCCTTTCCTGCCAGGGCTCTGCAGTGCTCGGCACTGTCCAGTGCCTTCGTGAAGGTCTGGAAGGGATTGTGGCAACAGCTGTGTGTGGCAGTGAATCACGCACAGCAGGGCAGGTCTCTGGGGGACTCTTTCTGGAAGGGAACAAAAAAAGCATTTCGGTAAAAGGCAAATTGGAAATTACCCTTCTAGGAATAAGGCACAGAAGGACTTCCTGCAAAGAGGGGGCTGCGTTCCTGAGTCACAAAGGGGTTTGGTGATTGGAGTGGGCAAGCAGCTCCAGGGCAATCTCAGTGGGACGGGCTCGGAGATACAGGAGGCCAACGAGTGTGGGCGTACAGAAACACACATGCACACATGCTAATGTTTTTTCTTTACGCAGTGTTGATGAAATTGATCCTGGAATACATGGAATAAGGTATTCAGTTTTGGTGCCAAGATTTCTTTATTTTTTATCAGAAGTCAAAACCTAACCAACCAAGAAAACCAGAAATTACCGAGGAAACAGTTTGAAGGCTGAAGGCAGTATGTTGAACTCTGGAAGTCCTTACTTTGTTTGCAGTAACAGAGGTGGAGAAAACTGAAGGGCAGGAACCTTCCCCAGAAAAGTTGAAGGGGAAAAAAAAAAAAAAAAAAGTAGAAAAGATGCGTGGCTTTATTGCTGGGAATTGCTTTACCCAAACAAAGCAGATGTTCCTCCATTCATGGTATCTTTTAGGAGGGAGCTGTGTGTGTGTGCTGCACAGAGGCTGGCTGCGCAGAGCAGAGGGGCACGAGCGAAAGACGCGGTGGCACCCGGTGACTGGATGGGACCTGGCAGCTCTCAGACCGGTGACGGCGCGCGGTGCTTTCGGCACAGTTGCCAGCTGCCCTCTGGGACGGGTGGGTGCACGGCTCAGCCCTTCCCTCTGTCTGCAGGAGTTGGGACACCTCCAGGCGGGTGTGCGAGGTGCGGTGACAGCACTACCTGCAGCAGAGCCCTCGGTTGGGTATCGTGTGCTTCCTGGCCTGAGCAGAAGCAGAAGAGGACCCTGCTGCACCACAGCCAAGTGTACTTCACAGTTCCTTATTCCAGACCTTCACGGAGAAGAAAGGCTGTTTTCAGTCCTCATCAAGCTGACTAACGAGGAACAAATTCAGTGTACTCCAAGCGCAAGGCAATATTTCTTAGCAATGATCTTAATAAAGCTCAGTCAGCAACAAACCCTAGCGGTCAGAAATGGTTTTCCCTGAGGTTCCTGATGAGGGAATGCTGCTCAGTTGTCTGGACTCCAGCATGCAGCTGGCGTCCATGCTGCAGACAGAAAGGGAGGGTGGGGGAGAGCTCTTGAATTACCTTCAGGTCAGCAAAGATCAGTCTGTTGAAGCAAAACAGGCGGAGAGGGCGATCCGCCAGCAGCCCTTGTGGCTGGGTAAATACAGGTACGTGGCTAGGAGGAGGAGGGCAAAGAAAGGGAAGAGAGAATTCCCACGTGGGCAGGCTTTGGGCGTCGGGGTGTTTACCCTGCCACCGCTCGCCGAGGTGGAAGCTCGGTGTAAACAGAGCAGCAGGGTGCATCTTGGTGCGGGGGCTCCTTGGGCAGCTCCATGGAGCTGCAGGGTTTGTTTGGTGAGCCAGCTCCTTGAGGAGCCTGCTGCTTGTGCGGTGGCTGTGTTATACGGAAGGAAAATTTCTGGCCGTCTTCGTTGCAGAGGGCATGGGTTTAACTCCGTTCCTTCAGACCTTCCTGCGGTGCCTGCAAATCAGGCTGGGCTTGTCTAACAAAGTCCTCGAAGGCACCCTATGGATGGTCATGAGCTGGCGAGACGTGCGACTGAGGACCCACGTGGCTGCTGGGGGAATTGTAGCACAGCTGGGAGCTCGGTGTTCCTTGTGCATCCCAGCTGTGAGCTCTGCCGCCACACTCTGCGCGTCTCCGTTCACCCCGAGGCAGTGGGAGGATGACTCGACGGGCTCCTCAGAGCCCAGCAGGAACTCCCAGCCCGGAGCCCCCGTAAATCCAGTCACTGATTTGTGGGGTTTTCTGCTGCGACTCAGGCTGCAGGAGTCTGCTGGGAACCGGACTAAATCCAGCAGCCCTTCCTACAAGGGGGAGGACTTGCGTGGTGTGTCCCTGCCACTGCTCTGGCGTCCTGGCGACCCAGGCATCCCACCTGCTGTAACACGGCTAAATTTACGCGCATTTTTGTGACTGATTGTTCACCCTGTGATGTTGGTGCAGGCACACGATCAGCAGGTGGAGGCAGGCACAAGAGCAGCATCTAGGCAGGTGGGCTGTTCACCTGGACGTGGGCTCTGTGCCTGCTCCCAGGCTGGAGCCCAAGTGACAGAAGGCGAACACAAAGTCAGTCAAGCACCTGCGGAGGCTGCGGGCACCGGTTCCCGCAGCCTAGACCTGGATTGCCAGAGGCTGCCACAGGCGTGCGCTTCTGGTTCTGCAGGTACCCTTGCACCTCGCAGCGTTCGCAGGTCACCTGGGGCTCTGCGTTTCAGCTGTGTTTTCCCTTACACAGCACAATGGGAGAAAGCAAGCACCCCGCAGTCCTTACCTCCCCTTAGCTGAAACAACACCGATTTTCCTCTGCTGCAATCCTGTTCCTTGCTGTAACTTCCCTGCATCTGCTTCCCCTGAGATCTCTGACTTTGTTCACCAGAACGCAGAGTGACCGAGCTGAAGTTTGGGTGGGGGAACGTTGTCTGCAGTGGGACACCTCAGGGTGAGCGGCAGAAGCTTGCTTGGATGCCATAAAAGCAAACCCACCGTAGGAGAAATGCAGCAGACGGTGACGCCCATTGCTGCCGGGCTGCGCAGCAGGCAGAGAGAGGGCCAGGGGAGGGACACTTGTCCAGGACCAGCAATGGCAGAGTCAAGCTGATAGAAATTTTTTTAAAATGGCATTAATACAAAAAGACTCGCTCTTTGGCAGGGAGGGTGATCTGTCTCAGACGTAACATGTCTGCACAGTCACACAGGTAAGCACAGACTTTGGAGTTTTTCAGAGCCGGCACCGAATTGCAGAGACCCAGACCCAGCTTTGTAGCTGTAAGCATTACGGCTTGGGGAACGCTAACTTCCCTGAGCGTTTACTAAGAATGTAACAGTGTAAAGCTGAACCAAATGAAGAAAACTAACCTAGATGCACCTTTTTTAAGAGTTGGGGAAAAAAAAAAAAAATCTAAATGTAAACTTTTTCAATCATTTCTTGAACAGAAATGGCTGAGGGGTTACTGTCATACCACGATGAACAAGACTGGTGTGCAGGAGGAACTCTGTGGCATCTTTTCAAAAGTATCACAAACCATGCATACAAGAGAAAAAAAAAAGTGTACTGAGTAACTCCATGAAATCATCAGTTATCAGAACCAAAATAACTGACACAACCGGCACGAGTAGAGCGGAAGAGGCTTTATTACGTCAGGCAGCTTCCCGACGTCACCGCGCTGGGAGACGCGCTGTCACCTCAGCTCAGCGCTCAGCACAGGAGCTCCCCAGCTCCATCAGGCCCAGTGCCACAGAATCCTGGTGTAATTGTGAACGGGTTACAGAAGAGGAGATGCCAGAGGGTTTGTGAAGGTTTTGATTCCTAAAACTGTGACTGGACTGTTACTTTTTTTTGTGCATCCCCCCTCTCATGTTGTGGTTTCACAGCACCTCCCCCAGTAACGCTATGAAATGAAATTCTAACAACACCCTTCGGTATTTGTTCTCTGCTGGTTCTCCAGTAAGGCAGGGAAATCCTCCCTTTGTGTGTTGCTTTTTTCAGTGTCAGCTTTCTAGATTGAGGACCCAAAATTACACTGGAACCTCTTCAATCCTAATTTTCTATTTTTTCTCAGTCCTAACTACTTACAGGAACATGCCTCAGTGTGGTTCTTGCCTGCAAAGACGTAGTGGCTTCCCAGGAAATCCTGCAGCATTGCATGTTCCGAAGGCCTGGTAACAAGGGCTCTTGGCAATGTTTACTTGAGGACAGGTAAAGGACAGCAAAGGCCACAAAACCTCGCAATACATGTGTTTCTGGTTTCTTTCAACTGACTTCAATTTTTTTTTAATAAGACCTGAACAGAACAGCATGGGCTCTGTTAAACAGATGGAAAAAAAAAAAAGCAACATTCTCCATCATTTGCTAAATTTTATAATTCAAAAGAAAACCAAATTGTGGTATGGGTGTCTAAGTGCATACATTATTAAAATGGAGGAGCATAATTAAAAAAATAATTCTCTGACACTTAATTTAAAAATATTTTCTTCCTGTGCAGCTGCAAACCAGGCCCCATAAACACTGTGCTGAATTTCAGAGGTTACTTTATTCTCCACCTTCTGGCTTCAGATAACGTGAAAAAAAAAACGCAGCCAAACGTGAGTCTTGCTTCACAGAAAACTCGTAATTTCCTTGTTCTGCGTGCTCAGATGGACTCCTCCTCCGCCCACAGCCCATCCATCCTAAGCAGGTCTGAACTCTACATCTGCTGTCAGTCGGACTCCTCCAGAACAGTTACCTGGTGTGTGGCACAACAGCTGTAGCTAAATATCTAGGCAGGGACCATCGTCAGTGTGAAACTCACAGCACAGAACATTTAGCTGTGTAAAACCTGGGAGGCAGGAACACTCCCAGCCTGGATTCACAAAGACGCGGCGCACACGGAGCTACCTTCCGCTCCAGCAGAGAGAGCCTAGCTGCGTTCTTGTGTTTCAGCTCCTCAACACCTCAGTGTTCTGAAGGGAGCAGACAACCACCCTACAGAAGGGGGGAAGCAGGGGCCGAGGATTTTTTTCAAGGGGTATGTTCACAGAACTAGTGCAGTGTCTAAAAATTCACACGACTATGAACTACAAAACCAGCTCAGGGTAAGCTGTCCTTAGAGCAAAATGTTTTTTTGTCAATCGATGTGCTAAGTGAAAACAAACGCAAGTAAAATATTCAAGAGCCCGAGGATCAAATTATGCACAGGAGAAACAGATGATGAAAGGACTGAATGTGAACTAAAGCTCAAGACCTAAGAACTCCCAAAGTTTTTATTCATGTGACAACGTCTCTGTTCGAAGAAAAATAAAGTTAATGAAATTTACATGAGGAAAAGCTTCCAAGCTTCCACAGATTTTTTCATAAACAAACAGAAAACATTCATGAATCAGTGAACCACAGCAACGGTATGGCGCTGCCGGTTCTGCAGACGGATTCCAACGTTGAGCAGAAGGAAGGAGGGCGCTTCCGTCTCCAGTCAGACGGGCTGGGATGCGTGGGGCTGTCAGAGCCAACGCTCTGCTCACGGCGTAAGCTAGGCATTGGTCTGTGGGATGGGCGCTCGTGGGCTGTGGCAGCCCTACGCTAAACCGAACCTTCAACAGTTGGGCAACAAATGAAGACAGGAAATGGAGATAATTCAGTAATGCTGGATTTGATTTAAAAAATATATATATATAAAAAAAATCAAGGGCATACTGAACAAATCTGAGAAGAATTTTTGACTGTTTGGAAACTTGCTGATGAAACTGCATCCCAGTCCAAAGCATGATTCTGAGCCTTTTCAACAGCCTGGAAAACTCAGCTCCATCGGCTGAGGTTAGGACTCGCTGGGTCTGCCCTTCCCAGGCTCTCAAGCTGGATTTGAGGCCAAGAGGATCTTCAGTGGTGGAGGCAGCAACAGCTGGCGGAACTGGCTGTGGCTTTTCCAGTGGATTTTGAAGTTTTGTTTCTGAAATGCTAAATTCCGTCCTGGGCTCTTTCATCTCCACCACAGGTGCAAAAAAAACGGTAATGCTAATCCCAGCAATCCAGATCTTATTTCATATGCAGAGATTAACCCAGAGGCAAGTAATAAAAATGCATACATCATCCCATTCAGTTATTCAGCAGTTTTGCAGACATACTGGGAAAAAAAAACTCGCTTTCAATATAAAAATTGTCTATGAAACAGTCTAACTTGATTTTTTTCTCCATGGATCATAATTCCACATGTGCTGCTGCATCTGTAGAAGAGGAGAGAAGAAGAAGGACACCATTTCCAGCTTCCTCAATCTGCAGACTGGTTTGGAACTTAACATTTAAACCCCAGACACTTGTTCTTTGCAAGATTACTGCTGACTGAAGAACCACGCACGCTTGTTGTGTATAGGGGCACTTCAGTTACGGGTGAAGGCCAGGTTCGTGAAATTGCACGAACAGCCAGGATCCTCAGCAGAAGAAGTGTGAAATACACCTCTGTTTTCAAGGTTTCAGCATCAAGTTACATCTGCCCCACTGAGCAAGGTGCTTCTGCCCACTGAAACACGCAGCTGATTTAAAGCCTCCTCCCTGCCAGCCTTGCACGCTGCAGGCTCCCAGGGAGCGAGCAAGAGGCTTCACCCCAGTCCAGACAGGTAGGAAGAAAGCCACAGAAGCAGGAAAACAGCCAGAAAGATTACCTTGTGTGTGTTGTCCTGACATCTTAGCTGGTGCTCCTGTTTCTTTTTCTTTCTGGAAAAGACTCTGGAGCTGTTTGATTTCCTGGTCATAGTCCTGCCATTCTGGAACGATGCGCATCGCTGCTTGCAGCTTGGGCTCTTTGGTCATTGGGTTATTGCACTGCAAAGGGAGCACACCGACTGCTCAGGAACAACGCAGCAATGAGCTCTAGTTACTGAACAGAGGGATGCTTCCCCCTAGTGGAATTAACCTGTTGTTGGTCAGCATGTCCTACATGCCAACATTTCAGCTAGAGCAGGGCACAAAGTCTCCTCCCAAACTCATAATGCCACTGCTCTGCGTAAGAAAAATACAGAGGAGGTGAAGGGAAAAAAATGAAGTGTTGAAGATGTTGGAGTAACACTGTAAGGTGAGAGACCTAGACCTGAGGTTGGGAAGTGCCTCTAACATTGCTCAGGATATCTTCCTGTGACATAGGAATGAGGGACCCCCTGTGCTTACCAGATCAATGGTCTTTGCCCTCTTCTTTGAGGAATCATCACACCACGTTTCACACCAAAGCCACTCCTGGGGCAGTGATTTAATGGGCACCTGGTGGATCATGTTGTTAGGCAAATCCTGTTGTGAAGAGTAAGATTTAGTAGCAGTTTCCACATGCAGGGCTAGGGGCAAACAACTGCCCCAGCAGACAGCATTGAGAAGTCTTGCAACTTCTGAAAATAAAGAGGTTCTCCCACCACCACCCCCCTCCCCGGCAAGTGAATAGTCACAAGTCACCTTGCATCTCAGCCAAAGCCCTCTGGGAAAAAAAAAAAAAACAAAAAAAAAAAAAGAATAATACAACTGCTAATCATACTTTGTTGAAAATGAGCCTAGAAGCAAACAGGATTACAGCAGTAACACAAACCCAGAGTCAAACCTGTCCCAGACCCGTTTGGGAGACTGTTGTTAGGCGAATAAAAGCACCCTGTTCCTTTTGCACATGTCAGTACGAGCCTTAGTTCCATGTTTCCAGCTCAGTAAGTAACAAAGCATTTGGAGCCAGACAGCTCAAGACACAAACACTCAGCTGTGTTACGTATTTGCCTTAGAGCACACTGGAAAATTGACAGCCTGAAGGCATGCAGGAGGAGGGTGTTGTTGCCACCTACCATCCAATTTGGTTCCACCTATGTCTGTCCCATTTGAGAGCAGGAAGCAATGGGACTGCCACTGGCACCTGGCCTCGACAGAAGTTTGCCCAGGAAAGGAGAGGTCCAAGCCTGCCACCACGTCACAGCAAATACCAACACACACACGTACCGCAAGTACACACACACCTGATCAAGGTTAGACAAGCTGTTGGGGTCCTGGCTGAGACCCTGGTACTGCCCGCGGAGCCGGTCTCCAGCTGCTATCTTCCTGAACTTCTTCAGATCCACAACATACAGAGCGCTGCACAGAGACGACAGTTAGCAGTGGCACTTGGCTGATGGGTGAACTGCAGAGCCCAGCAGGCTCTGAGGTTTAACAGGTATTGGGTAACGCTTCGTGGCAGTGCACACAAGGCAGGACAGCAGTTCTAGCCAGGGTCATGGCACATACGTACAGAAAAACTCAAATTTATCTTAGCTTTGCTGTCACCTCTTCCAACATCTGTCACTAACAAATGAAGGTGCCTGTTTGATTAACACTTCAGTTCTTTGACTGTAAAAGCTGCACCATACTGAAGGTAAGCCCAGTGTCCCTAGTGCTTCCAACAGACCACAGGCAACAGAACCTTAAAGAAGCAACAGCAAGCAGAAAGTGGCTCACTGCAGCGTTGTGTACCCCAGCGGTCTTCTGCTAATCCTAATGAGCAACAAAAGCTTTCCACTTCCATTTTGAGGAGAAAAACCAACCCACCCACCAACCCTGCAGTACCTGATGTGGTATTTTCTTCCAGCTAAATGACTTGCCCAGTATCCTGACTTCCAGAACCTGTAGCCGTCCATTTCTCTGCGACTGTCACAGAACGGAGTGTAGCCGTAAGGAGCACCATCTAGATTGAAATCTCTTAGCTCCTTCAGATCTGTGCGCACGATCTGGAGGGAAAGGGCATTTTATTTTTATTTGCAGATGCCTGCCAAGGGCCATTCTGAAATGTTGGCTAGGATTTAATTCAAACTGAGCAAACAGTTAAAGGAGGAAAAACAGGGCACCAAAGGTTTTTCCTCTCCCATTAGAGCTGGATCAACTAAACCGGAGCTGCAAGTACTCTGACAGGGTTTGTCTCACAGCTGAAGTGCCAAATTACTGCTTAGAAAGCAGCAACAATTCACACTATAAACGAACTCTACAACAATCCTTTGTGTCCTTGCTTCTTGGAAGTCTGCAAACCCTTCCGGGATGGAGGCTTCCCGGTGTCTGCCTGACACAGATGCTGTGGCAGTAATGCTACTCTAAAAGTGCCACTGATGGAAGCAAACTGCATTAATGCATCTGTTATAAACAGAGCAAAAACTGGATGAATTGGAAACAGCATAGCTTGGAATTCATCCCAGGTGATACTTAAGCATAAGTTGCAATGTTTTTTAACTCACGTGGGATCATATTCTACGTATGCCAAAATGCCTAAGGCACTTTATACTCACGTTGCTAACCAGTGCTTCTCACTTTCATGCATGCTTTTGAAGGAGTGTTTCTGGCAGCTCTCACCACACAAAGCCTTACAGAGGCTGCTTGCTTGGCAGCAGGGCATGGCTGCGTGCAGAGGGAGCTGCCTTTTGGCTCCTGTGAAAGCCATTCAGATCTGGCCAAGTTAAAAGCCAGCAGGGGGCAGGAGGAGGGTGTCTGGGGACTTGGGAAACTGCCTGTGGTGGGAGAGCAGAGCTGCAACGGGAGGAAGGGCAGGGTGCAATCAGAACCTGCAGCCTCGCTGGGATCACAGCAGCCAGTGAGCGAGGAACCAGGCAGAAGTAAGGGGCAGGCCAACAGAAGCAGCTTCTGGGAACAGGCAGGAGGAGAGCACTTGCCGAAGCACGCTGCAGTTACAGAACGAGACTCGAACTTACTACAAAGGCTGCAGTACAAAAGTTGCATCCCTGAACAACCTATTCTTAGAGGGGAAAAAAGGAAAGATCAGTTCCACCCTGTGTTACCTGATCAGCATCCACAAATAAGATTTTGTCGACAGCTAACGGGAAGAGCACATCTAGGAAGAGGATCTTGTAGCCCCAGATGATGCGCTGTTTCTCTGTTTGCTGATGAAGCCAGCGTGGCCACTTGTACTGGACAAGTTCATACTGGAAATTGTACTTCTCTGCCATGTATGGGATGAACTCCTGCAGAGGGAGGGGGAAAGAAATAGCTTATCTCAGTTCTTTGTTCCTCTGCAGGAAAAAGAACAGTGCTTTACAAGAGATAGCCTCCCATCCCATAATAAGGCACAGAACATTAGGATGAAATGAAACAAAAGAAATACCACAAGGAATAACTACGTCTCCACTGTTACTTCAGACACAGTAAGACATTTATCATGCGAGCCACAAAAAAAGGCCCAAGCTCTTTCAAGTCTCATTTTCCCATTATGCGCTGTGCTCTTACATATTCACCTTCTGCACGAGTCCACTTTCAACCTGACTTATTTCTAAAGGAGTGTGATGCTTTGTCAAAACAGAAGGAATACAGACAGGTAAGGGCACATGTAACACATAGTGGTGTGATGCACAACTCAAAACATTTCTCTTATTTACATTTCCCACAACAGAATAGATTTCCAATTAGCAACAAACCTTGAACGTAGGAGATAAGTAGTTCTTCAGAAACCAAAACTTTAAGGGAGTCTTGGTATGTTTCAGCACAGACAGCATCATTATGCTGTCAAAAGAAAAAAATACAACATTTGCAGGAACAGCTACCACTTGCTAGAGATCAGCTGCATAACAGATCACAAGCCGCTGTTTCACATCACTAGATTAACTACGGTATGCCAGGTTACTTGCATATAATATCCTTGCAAATTCTCATCATTTTACCCGAAAACAGCAGTGCACATTCACCATCTGAGACCCCCAGAATACAACTTCTGAACTGACCGTAGGAATCTCTCGTACAGGTGTCCTGAAGCCACAGAGAATATATTTAATACATCATCTTTATCCTGTTTCACATCTTCATTCTTTTGTCCTCCTGTGAATCCCCTGAAAGGACAAATGTATTTATGAGAGACAAGACAGTAGGGCCTAGAAAGAGTGCAAAAGGTCATAAAATGCTGCACCATGGTTCAAGACAGTTCAGCTGTGGGGCTTGGTGTCCCCTCCCCGGTCTGGGCATCGCAGCCCGCAAGGCAGAGTGCTGCAGATGCGAACGTGGAGGCCTTACAGCTTGTATGGGAACCCCTGTGCAACTGGAAGATTCCTGGCTGAGCTGTGCCTCCCAGAAACAAGCAATGGTTTCAGACTTCAGCCCTAATTCAAGCTACCTCAACAGCAGGCTGTGGACTATCACAGACCCAGCTGCATCATCAGGAGAGCACACAGTTCCCCAGTTTCAAGAGACTTGCAGGCTATGACTGAAATAATTTTACCATTTGAGAGATTCCCAAAATCCAGATTCATTCTCACTGGTACCGTCACTCAGGAGGTCTTCATTCATCATGTCTAGTTTCTTCTGAACCTGTAAAGCGTAACACTGCTTGAGCGAGTGGAACTGGAGAGCAGGCAAACAGCTATGGGCTTGTTCTGACACAGGCTCTGTCAGCCTCCACTTGAACTGTGTCCAGCCAGCTGCTGCGTGACCTAAGCTGTATGGAGAACAGTCAGCGGTGAGCTGACATCTTGAAAACAGAACTACAGAACAACAGGCTCCACAGCTGTTATCAGACACCAAGGGCGTGCTAGTCCAGGTGGTTAAAAATGCCTGGCTAAGAGGTGTTTAGTGATGCAGCCCACCGAAAAAAGCAGCACCTCAAAACTGCTTTGTGTTGCTAAGAGGTATTGCTGGCCACTGAGACTCCAAAATAGGTAAGCAGGCAGGCAGGGAAAGGAAAAAAAAAAAAAAAAAAAAATCAGGAAAACATCCCAGATTACTCTAACACAAGTCAGTCCAGAGAGGAAGCTGACTCAGATGTGGCACAACCATCACGTATCATCTTTCAGCTCTTCAGCTACGTTGTTATATGACAGGCAACCCTAAAAGACAGTACATTAATAATTTGCCTTTTTTTAAAAAATGTATTCTCACCCATTCTATCAGATTGATAGAAAATGTGTTACCAGGTGAGTAAGTTTTACCTGCAACAGAAAAAATACTGGCTCAGTGGATAACACTGAATGCTTATTGCTGCACTTCACATGGAGGTCTTACAGAACGGATTGTTTTTTTCCTGAAGTCATAAGCACAACTGAGCCAGTAAAACGTGAGCACAACTGTTTCTCACGTGCATGCAAACGGCACTGCAGTCACATGTCATTCTCCCTGTGCCAAAAAGAAGACACCAGCTCTACAGATAGCTCCCTCTACAGCAGATGCTGTGATGTGAGCTCTGTGCAAACTGCCTCTCACGTAAGCTCATCAGGCCCTCAGCCAAAATTTCTTCCCCCAGCACTGGTCAAGAAGTCCTTTCGAGGAGCAACTCTAGTTTTAGAGCTCACCTTCACTTTAATAATTTTGCTCTTGAAGTTGTTGAGAACAACAATGACTTCACTAGCTTCAGGTGGAGAGTCTGTGCCATCGTGGCTGAAAACACATTACAACACCAGCCGTTAGTACAAAGTAGTACGTTCTTCATTTCTTCCACATTTTTCTACATACTGCTAAAGCTTATAAAACAGGTTTGAGACATGCAACAAAAAAGTAACAAACACTTGAACACAGGCTGGGTTTTGTAAAGGAGTTGACTTGTCCCACCTCATATAGCTTATGCACAGCACAGAATGCAATTTGCCAACGAGCTCACCGCACTTGGGCAAGTGAGCTGTTCAGTCACGTATTACCATGCCTGAATATTTAAAAAGTTTCACAAGAAAAAGGTCGAAGTATTTCCTGCACGGTCCCACCTGTAGATCCTGTAGATATCCTCGGATCTGCCCTTTCTGAGCCTTAGAGTCCATGCACCAGGGTTGGCTTTTAACTGGAAGTAACCCTGTAAAGGCAAAAGGATATCTGTCAGCTTCCAGAAAACACAAACAAAAAGCAAGTCCGTAAGTCATGGGTTTTGTTCCACTGTGTTGCATCTCGAAACAGCTATTTGTAAGCCAGCTGATTAATGTAACCATAGGGCCTTAAAAGGGAGAAAAAAGAGTAACAGGGGAAAAACAAACACCACACAACCCAGAAGTTCTATTGCAAACCTCTCTTTTTTGTCTTAGGAGACAATTATTGAAAGGTCCAGCATCAGAGGACAAAGTCCTCAAGGTGCCTTGATAGGCACAGTGCAGTCCCAGGGCTGTTTCTGCAAAAGCTTGCCTGGAGGAAGGAGTGAGTGAATTTCTGGACACCAGCTGGTAACCACCAGCAGTGTGAGGGTCTGCCTACAAACGCGATGCCAACCCTCTGTGGAGCTGTAGGCAGGTACCTCAGCTAAGCAGGAAGCAGCAACGCAGGTTATATGTTACAAAACATCTCTTCTACAAACCCCAAGAGACTACAGTGTGAAATTCCAGATTGTATTAAGTCCTGTTGCATTTTCAGGATCAGACCTGAGTATTTTCTTCTGTGACAGAAGATAAAAACACTTTCTGTGATGTCCCACCCAGTTTTGTACTGTGACCCCAAGTGCATGGAGCCCCACGTGCGAACCACTCTGCCGGTCTCCTGGTCTCTCTGGTCTCTTCGTGCCCCTCTGCAGTACAGACACTGGGGAGGAGGATTAGCACATACAGCACTGCACGCCATGGTGCATACACTTCGGGTTAACCAACAGAAAAAAAAAACTGCTTCCAAGCCAGACTTTCAGACATCGAAGTGAGGAACAGCATGGCTCCAGTGCCACGTGCCAGCAGACACTCAACGGTTTCTGCAGGTAGCTGTGCTGGCTGGACAGACAAGGATATTTGTTGCCTGCTTGAACCAAATGCTCACCAAGTTGGCCATGACGATGGTATCCACGATGACAGGGTTGGTTGAAGTTCCCAGCGTGAACTGCAGCCCCCGGGGTGGCTGTCCAGTGGTGATATCATAGCAGTGCCCTTCCAGGAGCAGATACTCCAGCTCATATTCTGCAGCCACAACGCTATCCACCTGTAAGGAGGAGATATTGCTGAACTCAGCGCTGGCATGGAAGAGCTGCTTGTTCGGTGATTTGGTTACTCCCTAAGGCGGTGCTGGTTGATTACTATGGCTGACTGTACTTTACCAGAGTAGTTTTATTAAGCAAACACCCAGAAACCCTCACAGAGCTTGGCTCCACTGAGCACGTATTAAGATTGCTCCCGACCAAACACCTCTGACTCCCAGCTGGTCAGATGCTAGGGTAAAGGGAGGGACTGTTGCTCTATTTTCCAGTTCTCTTTACATTTACTGGAGGATTTAGTCAAGTAAGTGACCAGCCTGGCATCTCACAACAAGTCTGTGGCAGGCTTCAGAACTTGGAATCTCAGTCTTTCTAAAGCTAATCTCATCCAACCCCATCTAAAACAAACACCTTGCTTTGCTCTACATTACTTTTGCTAGGGTGCTGCCAGGAAGGCCAATTCCTTTCTTCTACACTGAACAAAAAATGCCAAGAAAACAAATCCTTGTCACGTTTCACAAACCAGTTCAGGGATAACTCCATGCCCAGGAGTCATGTGGCATGTCCCAGGCCATAAACAGAGGACCTGAGCCTCCAAGGGCTGTCAGTCTGGCATCTTTGGCACGTGCTGGATGATCCGTACAAAATTACTATTTCGGGCTGTGTATGTGTGCAGTTTTTCAAGGCCAGCTACAGAATGGCTTACTGCAAGGGAAAAGAGTATTGCCCACCTCCTTAGGCTATTCACTTCACACCCTGCAGTCCACAATTATCTAGTTCACATCACATATGGATTGTCTAACTTTTAATTACGTGTTTTTTGAGCGCACAATGTTACATTTCAGTGCATTGCATCTGTAACTGCTCAGCAGCCCACTATCTGTGGAACTCCCCAAAACTATTAAAGACCAAGTTAATTGTTAACAGCAAGGTTAATAATTAATAAAGCACTAAACTATCACCCCATTAAAGGTTAAATGAGAATCATCAACTTGTACATACAGATATTCTTCCTTCATTTTTAACACCATTTTTGTACTATATGCCAGCTCCTTCAGTCTTTTTTCTCTTTATTTTATCCTTTTGCCTCTGGGTGCACTGCTCAGATCAATGTACCAGTGGTCTAATTCAAGGCCTGTTCTAGCAGCCCTCAGCTCCTGAAACTGCTGCGGTGGAGTGGAATTCTGCTGCAGCAGCTCTAACATTCTGTTGATGCTGCACATCCCCTCGTGGGCCACAGGGGTGTTTGCTGGTAACAAGAGCTGTGACAATGAGCAGGTAGCTAAAATCTGCTTGGTCACTTCTCACAGCAAGGAGCAGTAAGAGGACTTCACTTACTGGAGTGGGACTCAGATCTTATTCAAAGATTTCTAAACACAAGTTTAAACAAACAAAAGAGTCTTGTTTTTTATTGGGGTACTAGCCATAGGGAGCTCTAACCAGAATTAGGTTTTTAAATTGATAAATTAACCAAAATATTTTATGATCAACAAAGTTTTTGTTTCTATCTCAAGGCACTCTGAAACCTTTTATATACATACACATTTATACCCATGTACACACACTCACTCACTCGGAACATACACACACATTTAAATGCAACAACAGCAACATGCTGACCTCACTCACCTCCTCTAAGTAAATATTATCAAGGTCATACGGGGTTCTGACAGATTCCACCATCCAGCTCTCAGGAGTATTTAGGTTCAGAGTGAACAGTGGAGACTGGGGCATGTCCAAAAACTTAGCAATTGGTCCAGAAGCCAAGCTGTTATCTGCTGTGAAAGAAATTTCCGGCTCCAAAACATAGCGATAGAAGCTGAAATTACAGAAAGAAAATGTTACATTTCTGACAATTTTTTTTTTTTTTTTGGTTGTTGGGTTTTGGTGTGGTTGGATCTGTCTTAGGGGGTGGGAGCAGGGGTTTGGGGCCTGGTAGGGGTGGTTCTCTCAAACAGGCTGCACCCTAACTCATGACAGGGCTTCCAGGTGGCCATCACTAACTTCACTCCAGTGAGCACATGCTTCTTCCTTCCTTACTGCTATTTTTCAGGCGTCTGGCTGGTTTTTTTTTGTTTTTAACCCTGCAGTGGTATTGCTTACCTCTTCAGAGGCATGTCAGAAAGTTTGGACTGGCAGTTCATAAACACTCTTAGGTTCATATTTATCAGTTGGTTCAAAACCTGAAGTAACAAGAAGGAGACATCCCTTAAAATTCTGCCTAGAAAAGCTGACCAAAGTCTTTCTTAGACCAGACTTCAGGAAGGCACATAATCTGCTCCTTCTCAGCCCTCCCCTCTCATTATTTGCTTTACCACACCCATCTGGTATTAGTTACATCAGCCACGTGCTCCCTCACGCTGCTCAATGCTTTTGAGGATGCAGACTTTCCTCCTCAAGAGGAATCACTGCAAGCTGAACCGTTACAACGGTAGAACTGAAAGCTGCCTGGAAGCATGATCTTGTTTGCATGCAGTGCACAGCAGCCTTCCAGTGATGTACAGTACATCTCAGCCACACCCTTAGAAGGCTGCTGGTCACTACGGAGTTGAGGAGGAAGCCAAACATTCCAAAGCTACAGAACTGGAGAGGGCTTTTTTAAGTTGTCATAGAACACATTCCAACACTGTGCACATACCAGAAGTAAGGGAGCAAGTCTCTGAGCGTCTCTGGTAACAGGATCAACAATAGCCACAACATCAAAGTATGTCTCCCCCTCTTTCGGTCTTAGTTTAACTGCACTAAACAGAAGGAAAAAAAAAAAAAAAAAACAACTTTGAACTCGCAGAAGTATTGGATAAACACAGGAAAAACCACTGTCCATCCCCTTCTGAAGCCAGACTATTACTTCCTAAATGCCTTCTGAAACTAGACAGAGGGAAAAGATACATATATACATTAGACACACACAGAGAGAGGTAAACAGATGTATAATTTATGGAAACTGACCATGCTCTGAAAGCTGCAGGGGGCTTCCCTACTGCTGCTTGGATTTTGACATTAAGTGTAGCTCAAGAACATGGGAATGTTAAAAGACAAGGAAGGATACACTGCAAACACCACCAATCCCATACCTGTACCGCTCTTCAAAAAAGTGATATTCAATTCTTGCCTCTCCTTTTGGCTGAGCAGAGAGAAGAGCATCCACTTTCATTACCAANCTAACAGTCCCACCAGCTCTCTACACCAGCACTTCCCATATTTATAATGAATTGGTTTGAAAAACAGTAGCATTGAAATGGATGATCGGTGCTTCTGGAAACAGAAATTCACTCCGGAACATGGTGTCCTTAGTGTCCTCACTTTACTCCAGGGATTCTCTGAACTAACTCTGAAGAATTCAGCACATCTCGGTGACAGACTAACCCTCAGACAATTTAAATGGGCACCAGCCTTACCACTGAGGGTACCAGAGGGTCTAACCACTACCACAAAGGCCACCAAAGAGCTGGCATTTTAGGTGCCAACAGTGCTGCAGGCACTGCATCCCTCACCTTCACCAGCCTCTCTTCGGCCTGTAAGATTCAGATCAAACCCTTGTTTCACAGCAGCCTTCCTATTTTGAACTGTAACTCTTAAGTACTAGGAAGCAATGGAGAAAATTTCCAGAGAGGGTTCTATCACTAAACCATAAGTACCTCAGACAACCTCTTCCTCTTTACTATTCCCATAATTTTTCTGCCTAGTATTATAAGAAAACCGTACTTAATCTTAACATGTAAAACCTCTTGAAAGTTCACTGAAAATGGCTTATTGGTAAAGCTGTCATATACAAATCAACACTGTACACCGAAGGCCTTCAGCAGCCAAGCAGGGCTTGGCTGGGGGAAAAACCCACAGGAAGTCTGAAAGCAAGCTTTCTCCAGGCTGTGGAAAGCCACGTTACCAGAGTGCCACCACTTTTTGCCAACCACTTCATGTTTACTTACATATCTTCTTCAAATCCCAGCTGCTGAATTTGAGATTTGATTTTCTGTCCTGATGTCTTCAGTATGATATTCTCAAGGAGGTGGAAATCATCCTGATTGAACATCTCGCCATCCTCTAATGGGCCAATGATCTTTTTATGGGGCGGGGGGGGGAGAAAAAAATATGGGATCAGCATTAAATATTCCAGCCCAATCTTCACAGGCGATAGCTGTTTAGGTGAGTATTACTGTCAGTGGCAACAAAGTTTAACAGATAACTCTGTTTATAGCCATGAACAAAAGATACCCCAAACATGTCAAAGAATGCATGCTTAGAATTTTCCCTGAGTGCCTGTTTTGCAAACATATGGCATGTTAAACTATACATGCAACGTTACATCTGGAAGGGTTAACAGAATACCAGGCCAAGTGCAGTAGTCCAGCAAAACTCCAGAAAAACTCAGTCCTCCAGCCTTCAAAAGCCAGAAAGTTTATCTAGACAATTCTGGTTCTTTTGCTAATGAGAGAAATAGAATGCCACAGCCCTTGACATGAAATCTGTAACCCATTAAAGCACACAGCAGCCACTGGAACTTGCCTTCTTCTTTCCCCTCCCCTAGCTAGCAAGCAGGTGACAGAACACTCTCCTTCAGCACCTGCTACAGATCTCACCCTTCCATTGCTGATGACAGCCCTCTGCCCTTTCTTCAGCTTGAGAACGTCTCTGCAATATACAGCATGGGACAGAAGAAAATCCACCTTGGGAGATTCAAAGGCTTCCTTGAAAATATTGGTATCCATACCCTGAAAATAAAAGAATACTTGTCACTGAAGTGGAAAGAAAAATACACTTTTAAAAATGCATCTTTGTTGCTGACCAAGAACATCTTCAAATCTAGCTAAGAAATTTATCTCCAGACCTTTTCTTCAGATCACCTTCAAATATCATCTCAGCTTCCGACGTGACAGGCCCCAGCCCTAGTCACTGTTGCTGTCTAGACCAGTTGTTCCCTTCATTTGCTCTTAAGTGACTCTTGCCTAACCTTTGAAACCTCATTTGAGATCTGCAATTTTTTTTCTTCTGTTTTTTAAAGAGATCATGAAATCAAAGTTCCCTCATACCCCAAGAAACAGGTCACTCAGATAGATCCCTCAATCTGCATTCCTTTGATTTAAAGTTGTGTAGCTTTGGGGTGTAAGAGGATTTAGTTTATTTTCTGATGGACTGTCCTATTTAGGTGAGCTCAAACTTTCAGAGCAATAAAAAAATATTATCCTTCATTGTTACTTTATCTTCTGGAATATGAACATACTACACCAAGAAATTCATGGTAAGAACAGGCACCCTACCTTCGTGAACACAAACAGACATGCTTACCCCAACGGCAAATTCTAGGATGTCAGCTCCTGCCTCTAGGGCCTTCGCAATTTCTTCTTTTGCCATTTTGGTGATGAAGTTCTTGGCGTTATTTGACGTTTGTGTCTGCAGGGCTGCCCATATGGCCTTAGCAACGAGGGTATTCTGGCTGTTTGGGTCTTCACTGGGATTATTAATCATGCTAATTCGAACATTATTGCTGGATTTCTGCATTCAACCAGACATGTGTTAGGAAAGTTTTAGGTTTCAAGTTAAAAGCAGACTCCAAATCAGGTAAATAACAGCACAGGGTTTTAAGGATGAATGAACTAATTCAGCTTCAGGTGTTCAGTTTACCCATAGGCACCACTGTGCCAGGAATCTTCTAGATAACACTGTGCTACAGAAGAGGTGTTGGACCACAGCCCCCACTCAGAGAGCTGGCAGAAGAGTGATTCAGGAGTAAGCTACGTATTTTTACGATTCAGCTATCCTCCTGGAAAATGAGACAGAGCAGAGAGCAGTGCTCATGATAACCTCCAAACAAAACCAGGTATTTTCAGTTTAGAACCAGGGGCTTAAAAGAACATCCGCTCTTTACTGTGTTACTGCAGGACTGAGGGGGGAAGGTCAGCCCCCATAACCAAGGAGAAGCTGGAAAAGAGAGAATGGTTCCCCCAGGGTCACACAACAGGAGAAGCACAGCTTGTGTTTTTCAAGCCTCTGTCTACTGTCCTATTGTCACTGCTGTGCAAGCAAGAATACCGCCCACCTGATGTTTAATGGCATCATACAACAACTGCCTCCCCGAGGGTTTATCGAAATCACCAACAATCCAGAAAGTCACCGGTCTAACAAAAGAGTCATCTGCAGAAAAACAAAGGGAGAAAGCTTCAGTTTTTCTTCCATTTGGAGGAAAAACAAGGTGAACATGCAAAGACTTCAGACAAAGTAAAATGATACATGAAAGATGTGGATAAGGCTGAGATAAGTCTGGCAAGAGAAGAACAGTAGTACTGATACAACATTAGAGTTCAGTTACCTCATTCAGGAGACCCACAGGAGAGGGCATGCACCACTGTTTCTAAACTGAATTTTTTTTGTTTTGCTACCTATTTTACTTAGAAATTTTAAGAAGAACCTATAGATAACTTAGTGATTCCAGCTGGGGTACTGCTTCTTCATACTGAAGCTGTTAGTTCACAAAATCACTTTCGTATAAAGAAAAAAAAAAAAAAAGATGAAGCAAACATGCATTTAAACAGCTTTGTTCATCTCCTGCTGGTTCTAAAGCCAAAGTTACAAAGGAAACAGAAAATTCCCAGAGTAACAGCATACAGAACGCTAAAGCATGATTTACCATAGATCTCCTTGGAAGACATTCCTGGTCAAAAAGCAGAAAGGAAAGGGGAAAAGGAAAGAGACATTAATAACTTGGCAGTAATTCTGATGTGTATCAAGAAGCTGCAGCACGGTGCTGGGCAGAACTGCATCACTGAAGCTCAGTTCCAGCAAGCAACACGTCTCTCTTAACTTTTAATCAGAACAAGCTTTGACTTCCCCCCCCCCTCAAACAGACTGATGCTTCATTTTCCTGCTCCAGCCCTAGTTATACCACACATCACCCACTGAAGGTTTAGAGTTGACCTTCCCCCTTCAAAAACTAGCAGGACAGCACTACTTCAGCGCTGCTGCTGAGCCACCAGCACCTGTACCTTCACTGGTGTTGTCAAAACTAAATGGATACAGCATTCCTTTAATCAGGTAACAGTTGTTAAGCACCTTAAGTGACAAAAGGGGCCGTGAGCCAAAACTGTCAAGCCATGGGACTGCAAACTAACACACATTTAAATGAGGTGTAGGTTTGATTAATAAGCGAAAGCAAAAAACTCTTTTCAGGGCTAAGTGACTGAACACAAACCAAAGGCAAGCACAAGACAGGAGTGGCTGCAGACAGTGCGTGGGAAACTCGTGAGAGCCCAGTAAGGACGACAGGCAGGAACAGGAGGAACTGCTCCAAGTGATGGCAGCTTGTTTGTGACTGCTGGCAGACGGCTAAAGGAAAGGCCTGACCAAGCCCTGGGTTATGTCAGTGCCCGCATTTCCTACAGCGAGCAGTACAGCCGAGTTTTAATACCAACAGGGCACCTTACGTACACCTGCAACGAAGCAGTAATTGAAAACGCAGCACGTGCACCAGAGAAGCGCAAACAGCACAGACCAGGTTAGCAGTTGTATAAGACAATGGGCAACCATTTTTTTCTGTATCCTTATAACTTTGGGTAATTTTGAATTAGGAGGGAGGGCTAGAACTTCCTTTGTATTTTCCTAGTCAGTGTGGTTGCAGCATCACAGCTTACACTGCTGCATTTCTGGCAGTAGCACCCAGCGCAGCAGGAGCAGGCTGGGTGGGACTCCAGTGCCAACAGAAGGCAGGGTGCACAGAGCGGAACGTTTTTGTTCCGTGTAGATGTCAAGTCCTATAAAAATCTTAAATTTTAACACCTAGATTTCAGCACTGCCCACAGGCCTGAACAAAACTCAAGGTGTGTGCAGAGTGCTCCATGCATGCTTGGAAACACACACAAGAATAAATTTGGCTCCATAACCCACTGTGGATGTTACCTTTCTTTGTTAAGTAGGTCATGCTGTTTGCTACAGCAGCTGTCTTATCTTTGGAATCCAAGGTGGTAAACCTAGCAAAATCATCCACGTAAAAGTTATCTGAGGAAGAGAGAAAGGATTTAGATGCCAAAACAAATAATTTCCACATTAAATGAAAGAAAAGTCACCATTACTACCAACACATTAAGAATACCTCTCACAGTTTTTTCCTCATGATATCATTTTCTAGATTTAATTTCCATAGTTACTACATAATAAAATGAGGAATTTTCTTTGTGTGTGTTGGAAATCAAACTAATGACCACGCTGCATTTTTACATGCAGAAGTTAGCTGAAAGAATTATTGAAGTGCCACTAGGTTCAAGTTCATTTATGTGAACAACATTTGCTTAAAATCCCACTGTGTTACTATCTATCAAGCAACTCAAGAAAGGGAGTTGTACAAGTGTATTTGCCATCCTGTTACTACACTGCAGACTCTCTGCACTGGGTCTAATTACTTAATAGTTCAGCCTTGAGAAGTTCTGCTAAAACATGCCACAGCAAATCCTAAACGATTCCAGAGAAGTCTGTCACTCAGCTTAACAGGAGGTCAGAAATAAGAAACTGTTGCTTTATACGTATCACTTGAACGTGCTGCGCTTGATTTTTGCTTGTGTTCTAATCTGTTTAGTGAGTCATACTCCCCTGAGGATTTGTATAAAATCAAAACGAATTCCTGCTGTGATAAATCTGTGTTGTTGTATGCAGCATCCCCACCATCACCAGAACTACAATGTTACTTGGTGTGCTGTTAATACTTCACCACTAGAGCTTTCCATGTGGACAGCAGACACTGGAGGCTTAACGCAAGTAAAAGCATTCCTTACTCTTTGCTGTCAGATCCAGGTACTCTCTGTCTGCCATTAAGATCCTTGAGTTAATTCTTGGAACGACATTAGGCTGGTTCATGATATACTCAACCACATCTTGATCGTTAGATAATTCACCCTGAAGGAAAGAAGAAAGAGGTGGTTTAATAAATATCACACGTACATGCATAATTTCTTGTATTTTTTTTAAGTTGTTTAAGGCAAGTTAGGTTGCTTTGTGTGTTACGTATTTAGGGACTTTTGAGTCCGTTTTTCCAAATCTCTCTGAAGCCACAGCTGCACTCAGCACCTACCAGGTACACAGCTCGCTGGAAGATGCTTGTGGTTTCCAGGATTTTGTGCATCGTCACGGTTTCCAGGTCGTCAGGATCCAGCTGATCTTTCTGGAAAGGCATCCCATTGAACAGCACAACAGGGAGGGGGCCTACGCCCGTCTGCTCGTAGTACGCTCTCGCAGCCTACAGCCAGGGGAAGAAGCAGGATTACCACACCAGCCCACCACCACCAGGGCTCGTAGCATTTCTATGTAATAACCAAAATAAGTCTACTTTAAACACACCAAGATGTCCTCGTCTCTCAGAGTTTCCAAGCAAAAAGTTACCTTACAATGCAGAAATGCACCTGGGGTAGGCCGCTGCTCTGGTTGGGGTTTGGCTTGGTGTCTAGCATGCAAATTGAAAGGACTTCTGTCATCCACAAACACCCACCTTCAGCGGGTTCCAGCTCTCCCAGAACACTTCTCCCTCCCATCTCCTACGCAGGAGGAAATAAAGCACCCGTGCATACAGCTGCCCTTATACAACCCTGGCTGCACTCCTTAGCTTTGGCAATGCAGACTAAGCGTTACAGAGTTATGCAGACAGTATTTTCTTTCATTCTGTTGGAATACTCAAGAGAAATAAATATCCATCCCCCCACAGAATCCCAAGTAAGATCTGCCTCATCCCACACAGAAGTGATCCAACAGTGATTTGCTCCCCCAGCTTTCTCCATACAGGAAAGGATCAACCCTACAAATAACTGTCAGGAGCTCTCTGAGGAAGACTGCTGAATGCCTCGCTATAGGAAAGCTATTTTGAGTACCTCATCGTTGCCTCACCTCACACAGTACTCAAATACTGATAGCAGCAAAGAAAACCCACACCAGCCCCTCGCAAACATTAAGCTCCTTGGGTTTCTTATGAAGCATTCCATCACTTCCATTCCTTAAAGCAATTTGAACCTCTACTAAATTCTCCACGCCACAATGACAGCAGTATCCATGAGCCACAAGAAAGTCATCTTGGTTCCTGTACTACACAGGGAGGTTTTAGAAATACTAGATTACAGTGTGATAGGTGCATGCTATGTACGTTATACAAAGCTTTGTGCTGAACATAAATACTTGAAGCATTATTAAAGTCACTCCAGTGTGATAAGGAAATAAGACATGAGCTGAGTAAATTAGAGAGCTGCATGAAGAATCTCCACACAACAATATATTCAAAACAGTCTTGAAGCAAGCAGTGACAAATGCTTTATTTCATGACTTCTTACCTTTCTGTTTTGATCATAGGCAGAATCCATTCCCAGAATGCTGTTCACTTCCACATAGGGATACTGTTTCTCCAGGACGCTAACCACATGCTCCACTTTGAGCTGATCTCCTGTTTTCACTTTGTTATATATCTGGGAGGGGAGATACAAACACACCTCTCCGTAAGGAAGGTAAACTCACCTACTACCTGTACTCCAGTAATTGTATTTATTAAATAAATACATGAAGCATTAAGAACTAGATTGCAAAATATATTCTCATAGTTAATTGCTGAAATAGCAGCTCCTAAGTAAAGCCACAAATTACAGAGCACTCCTGGCTCTGAAAGTTATCTTCCTTTACCTTACAGTCATTCCAGTGAGATTAAAAGTAGGTACATACGGGTTTCTTTAAATAATAACTTGCAGCTTCAATTACAGAGGGTATTTCAAAAGAAAAAGTAGGGCTCAGAGAAAAAAAGGCTCCAAGCATATCCAAAGAGCTGCTCTTCCTTTCAAAAATCAAGTAACGCTCATAAACAATAGAGAAAGCCTCATATGTAGAGCAGATAACTGAGTCTGTTTCCTTCGTGAAGACACGCAATTCTGCTGCTTTGACTTAAAATTATATATTTAAAAAAAACCTGAAAGAGTCACAGTCTTCAGGTTACAGGCTGCACAATATTACAGCATGCCTCAACTTGTAGATTGATACAGCAGTGTCAAACCACCAGTGAAAATGCTTTCACTTATACCTATAACGTCCTTGTATGTGGCACAAGTATGCAGCAGGAACTACTCTGGACAAAAAAAAAAAAAAAAAAAATACTGTATGGAAGGGGTACAGCAGTTCAGAACTTATTGGCAGAGTGAGGAAAGAGGTAGGATCAGCAAAACTTTGCACAACAATCTTACATACATGGAAAAATTCAAAATATTTATTTCCATTCAAATGAATACTTACAGACATGACTGTCTGGAAAGCATAATTGTTGTCCATTTCTTGTGCCACGTAATTGTACACCCTAAGGAGGGCAACGCCAGGGTCCTGAAGTCCATCAACATCTTCTGCGTCATTAACCACAAAGACCAGTCCTATCCTGCAATCACACAAAGCCCCCTCTCTTCAAGCTGTACACTAATAAATAGTTCACCCTGGGACATGATCATCATCTTAGGCAAAGGCTTTTTCCAAAGGAGAGATGATTTTGAGCAGAACGGCCTGGACTCGACATTATGACATACAATCTCCAGTGGTGAGTCCAACAGAATCTTGGCTTTTCCTCTCTTTCAAAGTACTTGCTTTTAAGTTCTTTTTAGACTGTTGAAGAAATTTTTATTCAACTCCATCTTGCTAGCAGCAAAAGTTATATTCAAACATTTTTGAAGAAGGAACTATGTGCAGTAAATGTCCCCCCCAGCCACTAATACAAGTTGTTTGATGTGTCTGCAGTGTCCTAGCAGTACATACTTAAAACTGAAAAAGACACAAAACCAGAACTGATGTAAATTGCCATAAAAATAGAGTGATTACCTCAGTGGGATGTGGTTACTGAAGAACATCTCTGCCACATTCAGTAATTCTGCTGTGGTCTCGTGAGCAGGATCTACTATCAGCACCTGCCCGTAAATAACAAATTAGAAGTTTCAGTCCCCTTAGGTAGTCAAAATTCTGTTGTTTCTTTTTTTAAAAAAAAAAAATCACATTTCATTGTACATTGCCAGAGAGATGAGACCTAGTAAACTGTAGTTTCTACTAAAATCTTTAAGTCCAAAATCGTAAGTGAAAGAACCCCGCCCAAGCTGCTCCCCTGCCTTGAGCGTTACCACACAGATTTCACAAACTCTTTGTTGGATCTGGCTACAAACAGTAGTTAGAGACTAGAGCCCAGGCACTAAAAAGACACCCAGGAGTAAAGTGAGGACTGATGAACAGCTTTTGACATCTTGGTGCAAGAATGCTTTCCACCGAAAACAAGGGACGCGCTATTAAGATATTGCAAGATACTTCAGTAGTAAGAAATCCAGCACACCTGTAGGTAAAGTGCAAAAGTTAATGTCCCTGACAAACTAACAACAAAACCAAACAAACGTGGGTGTCCCTGTTCACTGCAGGGGAGTTGGACCAGGTGACCTTTAAAGGTCCCTTCCAACTCAAACAATTCCATGATAAATAACAAACCAAAACAACAAACCACCAACGCATCTCATTTCTAGTCAGATCGCTACTTACAAAATTATGGAAGTTTTTTCTGATTTGCCTGATCACCCCGGGGAACGTGGGACGCAGCAGTTCCTGCACACTGGAAGGCCAGGAATTATAGCGGCTGTCGACTTCCAGATTGTTGATCCACTACGATAAAATAGGGGCATGTTAGTGACTGCCAGCCATTCTGCTCAACCCTGAGACTAAGATATTTTGAAATCATACAGTATATTGAGCATAGCGTGAAAGAAAATAAAATTTTTTAGAAAAATTATATTTAAAACACAGCATTCCTTATCCACTGCAGCTGATTGTGAGTTTCCCTCACAGCTTCAGAATGCACTGCTCCAGGGCAAACAAGATATTTCTTAGACAAAACCACACGCACTGAGATAGCAGGGCTCCTGATGTCCACAGCATAGTCTGAATCCGAGGGCTGGATGTTCAGCTTCAGGACGTTGTGCAAGGAAATGCCCTCGATCCCTAGGCTGTGCAGGCCCTCCATCACACGGGCTTCGTTGCGGAGCACGTCAATCAAGCTGGACGGAAAAGAAAAAAATCTAATCAATTGTCAAGGCACAACGAGTAACATGCTGTATGCTAAGAGTGAACAGAGGAAAGGAAACAAGTCTGCCATGCCTCTGCATTACTTCTCATTTCCCACCTATTTCTAACTTGGAAGAACTGAGACAACTTCAACCTATTCAGTTACATTCCTAGGGGAACCCGCATTAAATAAAGACGAGTGTGATACTCGTAAGTAATTTCAGTTCCACACTATTGAAGCAGACCTTGACAAAGACATAGGATGGTTTTCAGAAGAAAAATTTACAGGACTTATCCTTTGAGAAGAAAATAGCCTACTACCTTCAGAACAAAATCTGAAGACGGTCCTTGGAAACCAAAATCCCGCGTGTCCACAGCATGGATCACAAGAACAATACAAAGGTGACTCCCCATTCTGATATTCTAGGGCACTGCAGTTTTCACACTAGCTTTTTTTTGTTAAACAAGCATTTGTCTAAGTGAAGGAAACATGATCTGCTTCTTCCAGCAAAGCTGCCTAAACAGCCTTAATATCCACACACAAGCAGGATGCAAGATTCCAAGCAGGATATGATTTTTCTGAAAATAAATAAATAAATAAATACATTCCTACCTGAATATGTCCTGAGTGTCCAAATCAATCAGGAGCCCGTTGATGAACAGAGCAGAATCTCCGGGCTGTAGTCCTAACGTTCCTTTGAAGTACTGAAAGAAAGCAGAAGGCCATTGGGAGAATGCTGTGCACGGAACACACATTACTGGAGGGCTCAGTGTGTCGAAACCGTGGATTTCGCCTCCCAAATTGCATTACACGACTTCTCAATGACAGCCTGCGTGCACATACCCATAGCAGAGGAAGACACAGCTGAAGCTAGCTAGTGCATGGGCACGTATATGGGACTTGGATTTGTTTCCACACGACTCAGCAGTGGTGTTGGGAAGGCACGGCGTAGATTTTGGTAAATATATCCAACTAAAACATTGGAAATGCTTGAGGAAAGTCATTTAAAATGTATAGAGACATGATGAACAATGAAGGAGAGGCACAGTATTTGAACATTAAAAAACCCCAGAACATGAAGAAGACGGGCAAAGCAAATGGAAGAATGGAAGAGTACCACGTGAAGTACCAAGAACAGGAAAACAGCACTTTCTCAGGGAGAATTTAGATATTTTATTAAACACTAAAGCTCCCAGAGAAGAGCTGAGTACATGCAGTGTTGTTACACCTTTTTTCGGACAATTATACGCTACCCCCTCACTCGCTAAACCAGCAAACCTCACCAGCAGACAACATCCACACCAACCGACAGCCACGCAAAGAACAGCTTGCAGGCAGGATTAGATCCAGCCAGATCCGGGTCTAGTGGCCTAGGGGTGTTTGGAATGAAACTGCCTCCACCAAATGGTGAGGTCACCTGCGGGCCACTCCGATCCGGCACAGAACAGGAAAGCCACAGAACCACCCCGACGACAGCGTCAAACCGCGTCCCCTCCTTCCTGATTTTATGGCTCTGAGCAAGAAGGGGCTCCTCGACCAGGGCAGGCACTCAGCCAGCTGTCAGGTAACTGCGTTACAGCTGGACTAGCCAAATGTCACCGATCCACTGTCAAACAAAGGCACCGCTGTCTGCTGTTTGTTTCTCCTGTTAGTGTCAGGTTAGACTGCGGTGTACGAACAGACCTGCACAGACCATGTACTAAAGGCTGTTGTTTGGCTTTGTGGTTATTTCTGTCTTACTTCCATTCTGCCTTCTATCCAGACTGCACTACCACCTCTATTTTAATTGTTGTTTTAGCTCTACTGTGCAAAACTCCCAAACGTCAGTTATTTTACGCAGTGCTTTGCTAATGCCAAGTACACAAGAGAGCCGCTGAAACATTTTTCTCCAGCCACCAGGGCTTCCTCAGTGACCTCCAGGGAGCTCACAAACTTTTTTTTTTAATTATTTTTTTAAATGATTTCATTTCCAAACACACACAGACTCAATCAATAGCCGTTAAATTTTTTATTCCTTTCCTAGTTCACTCAAAACACCAGCTTTGGATCCACTTCCCCCCCACAGGCCATGTTTTGTGTTTTTTCCAGCTGTTGCATTGTGGACACTGCAGGCTTCAGGTATCTAAGCACCATCCCAAATTAAGCGATGAGAACTAAGTTTCTTCTGCATCCTTAAAACACATACAGCTCTCTCACAAGCTAGGTTCTATCCAGCTCAGACATTTAAAAAATAATCCAGAAATACAACCACCTCTTAGCTCCAATAACTGTCTCTAACAAAACACCCCCACCTAACACCCACTCGCTTTAGAGAAGTCCAAAACACAACCAAAACCCACAGTCAGTAACTTGAGACCAGCGTAAGCCTCGTTTTAAGCAGGACAAGCAGTGCTGTACCGCTCAGACTGTACACATCTGCCGAACCACTCAAGCAGCTGGACGAACAAAATCCCATAGCATCATTCCCCAGCATGCTCTTGATCTCACCTGAACAATTTTTGACCAGTATTGTCATGCCTGAGTAAACAACCTCAATCATGTTCTTAAGCCATGTTTGACAAACTGAGCCACTTTACCTCCCAGGTGCACCCATGACCAAGTCTGAGTGAAAACACTGGGTCAACATTTTGAGCAAAATTTAAGATTTTTAACAGAATCATTATTTTCAAAGCTTGAACTAATTTTAGAACGTAAGTGAGAAAACACCACATTACTTTCTGGAAGCGTTACCTTTTGGTTCTCTTCAATTTCTGCTCTGAGTTCCAAGGAAACAACTGTTTTTGTTATGGCTCTGCAGAAACAAAAACACGATGCTGTGAACCATCCTTCTGCTTATCCAGTGGGTAGATGAGATACTTCTTGTACCTCAAAAATGTTTAGTCTCCTAGCATGAAGAGCTGCAATCAGAACAACTTGCACTTCGTGATGCATTTTTCTTTCGTGTAATAAATACAGCTCAAGAGAACACAACAATGTTATTCACATGCACCCGGCACCAGGAAAGACAGGCCTTTGACTCTCGGTGTTTAGTTTTACATTAATCCGTAATAAAAGCAGCTTCTAGAAAAGGCGGAGTCTGACAGCACAAGACATGGGAATTTCACTCCTCGTGGGCTCCCCTTCCTTTCCCTACACCTAGTCACTGCACCCTCACAGCACGGGTAAGTCCAGCTCACAAACCTGCCCAGAAACAAGACGACAGCACCACGCCTACCTTCCAGCTGAACAGAAGCACAGACGTCAACAAACCCAACCATCTCACATTATGCTGAGGAAAAAGAGAGGAAAAGAAGTATTCCTCGTGAGCATTACCTGGCCTTTGTAGGGAAGTTCTGGCTGAGATCCTTCATTACCATCAAGGCATCCATGGGGGGAGCAGTCAAGATGCGTGCAGCAGTTTGAAAACTTAGATCTACAAGCGAAACAACAGTGAAAGAAGCTATTGCAGTCATCTTAATTCTGGCTTTCGACTTTTTTGTTTGTTACACAAAATATTTCCTTTTCTATCTGTGCCTTTAGATGCTTTCTTCTGTCTTCTTCCCTGTATTCAACTTCCACTAGCTGCCCTGAAGTAATCCTTTCAGCAGGAACCAGTCCTATCTGTAGCTTGCTTCCATGAGCGCAGACCATCCTTTTTGTGTGTTCTTTTTTTTGGTTGTTTATTTTTGGGGTGGGTTTTTTTTTGTCTGGGTGGGAGGATCTGCCCTTCAGAAAGGGTCCAGGTCATTATTTCACAAGCTAGAAACACAAATAGCCATCAGCTGGGTGTAGGTAGATTCTCCATGGCTACAACACATGTTCAACATTTCTCTTTTTTTCAGAGGATGAGAAGCCTTTCCACAGCCACCTCCAGAGATTTCCAAGGCAATAGGGCAGAGTTGCATGCAGAGATTTCCTTAGGTCTGGAGAAATCTCAGCTTTTTGTGCTAAGGATGTGATCAAGAAATTTACATTTCCTTTGCTCTTCTGCACTCAGCAGATCACACAAGCAGTCCACTGAAGAGCAGGTGGCTCGCTGCTCTTCACAGTGTAGAAAGCAAACCTCACCTCAGACCCCTGTGACAGAATCCTTCCGAAAGCTATTTCGACAGGCCTCAGCACCGGAGCTGCAGACGCCCCGCACCTCCCCGTGCAGGAATTCACAGCCAAACCCTCTCACCCCTACGCAGCCACCACCACCCCCATTTGCAGAGAGCACAGAAGATAGAGTTACTTCAAGTTTCTGCAGTGCAGTTTTGAAAGTCTTCCTACAGATTACCTTGTAACTGCCATACTTTCAAGGGTGCCATCTCATTGGTACTTTCCACGAGGTGTTTTCTCAGCTCCTTCAGCTCTTCATTCAAGTCAGGATACAGCTGCCTACAGGGAATGAGGGTAAAGCAACTCTGGTTTCTTGTAATTAAGTCTGCTGCTAATTCAAGGAACTAACACAAAATGTATGCTGCTAATGCCTGTGGATGACCCACACATTTAGAAAGATGCATCAGGTTGTGTAACACCACAAAGACTAAAATCTGCAACTGAGTTTTACCTTAATTTCCCAAAAAGAAATCCTTGCACCTCATCAATAGGGTCGTTTTCATCTATTACTGTAGCATTCACGTCTGTGCCTATAAACACACAGAGAAGAAAAATGCTACTAAAGCATTCAGAAACAGCTCTCGCTCCTGCTTTGGCAAACTTAACAAAATATCACAGAGGTAGCTGCAAAGAGGAAAGAAAGGGCAAGTTTCAGGTTCACGTGTGAGCCTGTATGCAGGAGACACTAACTGTACAAACGAACACAGCAAGAGCTGAAATAAAACCAGGGTGGATGGTTTAGAAGGAAAAGCTTAAGCTGAGTAGAACTCTCAGAGACCAGGCACTGCAGAGGAATTCCCTAGGAGCTTTCAGGACATGCAAGCTTGTAAGGGAAGTGACAAAATGCAGTCATGAACATAATCCTGATCACATCATCCTGAACATAACCTCCTACTGGAGCTGCGACTTGCAGCCAATGGCAATGCAAGCACAGTTTGTCCATTTTGTAAAGCATTTTACATCGCTGCATCGCTATTGGCATAGAAGTTCAAAGATAGCAGGTTTTCCCCAGAATTACTTTCACACACACACACAAAGAGACAAAGGCCTCCAACCTCCCCTTCTGCAAACAGTATCAGCACTTTTACATGACTTTTTGACAAATAAATGGAAATTCTCACACACAATAACAAAAATTGTAAGCTGAATCACCTGCTCTAATATGCCAGTTCCTCTCAGAATTAAGCCCTTTTACAAATAAAGACCAAAAGGGTTTTTTTGGTTAATGCTCCAGAACATGGCAAGCTATTATGAGCCAGAGTTCAGATCTGTATCTGGAAGCTGATTAAACTGCAAAATCCTGAAGAACCCAGTTCAAAATTCAATTAAAATAAAACAAAAACAACTAAAGCAAACAAAAAAAGGTTTTTTTTTAATGGGTCGGTTAGTTGGTTTTTTTTAAAATGCAGTCATAATAAAAGCAGAGAATTCTGTTTACCTTCTGTACGTGTGTATACACGTACATATGTACACAGGCTCACAAAGGCCAGTGCTCTACAGAGTATTAGAAGAAAAAAATTGAGTGTTCTAAATCTAAATAAAAACAACAGTAAACATTCCACTCTGAGGATGGATAAGCTAAGGGAAATAACGGCAGAGAAACTGCTTTACATTTGCAAAAAAGCTGGTTATCCAGTGAAAAATTAGTTGCATTATAATGGCCATCACTAAGATCAGTTGTGCCCAGCATGGGAAGACAAGTGCCATGGCAAATGTGCGATTCAAAGAACAGAGGGAGGAAGAGAAGAAAGTGGTCTTGGTGATTTCAGATTAGAAGGAAGAGTATCTGCAGTTCAGACAACCATTCATAGGAAAAAACAAAACAAAACACAAAACACACACACACCCTGGTAGAACTGAAATGCTCACTTTGAAGTAGTTGAAATAAGAATTCACCTTTCACCTGTGTATCATCCTTGGCCTTATATTCTGTACTTTTAATGGCCAGTTCCACACCGTAGCCAGAGAGGTAGACCTTTTCTTTGCTGGGATTCTGTAAAGGAGAGCAAACACTGCAGTCATTGTTGTGATCAACAAAGCAAAAGCTGCCACTTCCCAAAGCTAAGGGCTCTCCAGGTGGCACACATTTTACGCCTACGTGGTAAAGACAGTGAGTGACTCTCCAGCAAAGTATTGCAGTAGCACAACTGCATCAAGACCTACACTTCATTTCTTACTGAAGTGCTTCTCCCAGCAACAATAAACAAATTGCTTCTAAAAAGGAGAGTTTGGTCCTTTCCCAATAAATTCACATTTTCTCTTTTTCAGCCCCCGCCCAGCTGCTCTTTCCTGTGTCACCCTGAGCAAACATACTTACAGCAATGTAGTGTCGGAGGACGTAGGTGATTTCTCCAGCCTCAGCCTTCAGAGCAAGCAGCCTGTGGACCCTGTAGAACTCCCCCGTGCCAATCTCAGCATACAGGATGACGACGGGTCTCTCGGGGTCTGACGCTGGGTACCTGTGGTCCCCCTTGAACAAAAATGGCTTTGGCCTAAGAGTAAGCATTGAAGATGGTCACGCTGTGATGCACACCGCTCCCTCACTCGGAGCAAGGCTCACCGTTTGTTTTTCTCACATTTAAGCCCTGCTTCTGCCCTCACTGACCCCACACATCCAAACATTCCATGTATTGTCATGGCTGGCAGCACAGGATGTACGTTCATAAAGGTTTTTTTGTTAATGGGCACATGAAAATACAACAGGTAGCTGCGGCTATTTTGAAGCTAATCGATACCTTTTTCAAGGTTAACCAATTCCTTTAAATTTTCAGTTACTTTTTTTTTTTTTTGTATAAAAATAAAAGAGCAAAACCACAGCAAACGTACCAGGAACTCAAATTCAAGAGGACTCTGTCCTTTGTGTGGCATACAACATACAAATACTCAAGTGAATGAGAAGACTATCTTCAACTCCTGCTTTTAAACCTCATCTAAAATTCAATGAACTATTTAAAACATTCCCAGTGAGTCAGCATATGAGCTGCTGATGCCATATGTCTATGTATTAACAAAAAGTAACTTTTATTTTCACAAAAACAGATTGAAAAGATTAACACAAACTTTCTTTAGAAGCAATTTTACAGTTTCCTTTTGTTAGTAACAGTTGCACTCAAATTTGTTCTTCCCCTTGTAACAAAATCTGAGTTGGAAACATTTTGCATGGTAATACTTTTCCTTTTGTCAACACTAAGAAAATTACACAGGAAAAAATACTAAGCCTGCTTTAATAGCGGCAATTCCATGCATGGGTTAACTAACTGAGGCCCAGACCCTTCGCTTCTCCCTACACGCTCCAGACTGCACATTTCTGAGAACTGCTCCTTGTCCTTCAGTCTCCATGTTTCTGTGCACTTTTCACAGCATTCTTCCTTCACAGCACATCAGAGGGCAAGGGACCGGCAAACCCTAACTCCAGTCTCAGAAATAAGACTGCCACTGCCCTGCAAGGAATGGGCAGCATCGACCACAACTGGAGAAGGCAGGGCTGCTGGCATCCCACAGTCCCTCCACAGCAGTAAACAGGTCACATTTTACGAGCTGAAGAAACAACTAGGAATTAAGCAAATACCTTTCCGAAGCTGCCTCTAAAAGTTTTCCAAGAGAGCCAAAATCACATGTCTTCTCCCCATGCACAGCAAAAAACAGGGTGCAGCCCTTTGGTGGAGGTTCATCTGCTGCTATCTGCAGGAAAATAGTTGCAATAAAGCAGGCTGAACGTTTGCCCTTACAACAAGTGAGAGAGGCAGCAGCGCAGCTCTGCGGCAGTTGGTCTTCTTCCCACTTATCACACAATTCAAACGCAAGCTAAGAACCACAACACTGGTAATTCAGCCTTGGCTTTTTGTAAATGTTTCCAGCCTGTTGCCATCAACTATCACTTTCAACTGCAGAAACAGCTCCAGGTACCAAAGGCACACAAACACCTCCAAACCCCAACGATTCAGCCTCCTGTAGGCAGACCCAGCGACGCCGGCGTACACCTCTGCGCTGCAGCGCAGGCGGGTGAAGCGCCTGTCAGCCCGGGGTTTGACGTCTGCCACACAGATGCCCCCTGCCTGGGCCTCACCACAACGCTCCACAAAGCGCCTGGGCTGTACTGACCTGCTGGAAAGCTTGAACCGTGGCGGAGTAAGAGCGTAAAGATAAGGAGAACTTCAGTAAATTCTGCTGTAAAGGCGACAGGCTCTGGGAGGCCACTCTCAGCATCTCCTGGTACGCAGAGTAATCGCTGCCTGCGAAGTCAGAGCACAGGCAGTTACCTTCCTGTGCCACACTCCCATCGAAGGGGGCTTTTCATCTTAACTGGGGTTTCTACCAGCAGCAGCCCATGATGCTAATGGAAGCACACCTCTGCTCCGTAACTGCCATCGCCAGCAGTGCCGTAGATGGGTGCGGCAGCTTCAGCCGGGACACTCACGCGCATTCCCAATAGGGAAACAGGCTTGGGGAGGAGCGAGGCAGCTAAGAGCTCCCACTTGACTTCAGTTTAGCAACAGAAGTTTCAGTTTAGAAACAGAAATAATAGGATATTAATTTTTCTATAGGACAGTAGAAGTATTAATAATATTTTATGCTTGATGTGGAAACAAACTGGCAAGCAAAACTCGTTCGAGGCTTGTCCACTACCGCTTCTGTCAAACGGACGCCCAAAGGCCCTGAGCCCTTCCACAGCAAAAACAGGACTGAAGCCAGCCCTCGCTGGATTTTTACAGTACTATCCAATGGAAGACAAAACATTTTGGGTTATTTTTCAGCCATGCCATTTTCAGCCATCACTCAAGAGAACCATTATGAGAACTTACCACCATGTTCAGCTGTCTTAATGTTTTGACTGGCTTCAACAAAATTCCAGAATTTTTCTTGACCTTCTTCTGACAAAAATTCACTGAGGAAGAAGAGAGGCGATAGCTAGGATGACGGATTTTCCCACAAGTTACAGTAACAACACTGTGCCCAGCCTAACAGAAGGTCAGCTCCTACCACATGTTGACCCATGTCAGCAAGGTGCATGTCACTAGAAAGAGCAGGACATGAAAGCTCAAAAGGAACAGCAGCAAACAATGCAAATAATCGCTGCAGGCCAGGACAAACATCCACTACACCCAAAGGCTTGCAGAGCACCTATTAAGCTCCTAGAGACAGCGGTGCGCTTCCTGGGAGCTCTCCTCCCTCCTAAAAGACAGCTAGCAAAGAAATGAAGAAGAACCAAACATTTTTGTTTACTTTTTTGCAACAAACTGCAGTTTGCTGGAACTATTACCTCCAGTGGCGCGTTGGGTTTTCCAAAGAGCAAAAAGAGAAGACACAGCTTCAATCATGACACTGTAGTTCCCTATACACTAACTTTATGATGACGTATGTATAAGGCATCAGATAGCAAATCAGTTCCCTTATAACGTGCCCCATGTGTCAAAAGATGCCTGAACAGACGATCTGAAGCCCGCTAGCCACCACCAGAACTCACACGAGCAATGTGAAACTCAAACAGCGCTCGTTTCCATTAGACGGGAGCTCAGGTGGGAGCAAAGGGGATTCCTCTGGCTGCTGCTCGAGGGCTGATGCACAGGAGAGAGCTGCCTCTGTGCAGCCACAGAAACAGGTCTGTGTCTCGGGAAATGGAAGCAAACACCTCCACAGCAAACAGTACAGCTGGACACCACACGTTAGCGCTTACAAGGAAGCTGATACATCACATAGTAATCCTGTACTAAACGCTACAAAAGTAATTCACAATTTCTAAAACTTCTGTTATTTTATCCTGTAAGTTTATTCTGACTCAAGAAAGAAAACCACAACGCACCTTGTTTCAAGCAGCAGAGGAGCTGAAGGCCACTTTGTCGTTAGAGAAGTTGTCACAGCCTTGGAATCTCCTTTTACTAGCGAAGAGCTGAACCAGACTCCAAGAATCGCAATAAGAATTCCCATTTTCTAGGGGAAGACTAAAAAAGAAGGCGATGAAGAGTCAGCTTGGTGTTGTCTCTTTGCAAATACAGCATCTCACATACCCAAGCACATCAAGATGTTAAGATTCAGTGGCCTGCTGTGTGTTAGCACTTAGATAACCACAGTCCCACCTGCACTTACAGAGTCAGAAATACTTTGTGGAAACACGAAGAGGGACAAAGATTCTGAAATCTGAGTCCTGAGCCTCCACCAAGCCTAGACAAATTCCAGCCTCCTGTGTATTTGTGCTTCTCAATAAACATACTTCTGTTCTGGGACACCCATATCATATGCAGATTGCTTTAAGGCATTCCACAAGCAGGGCATGCTCTGAAACAGGTGGGAAAACAAGCTGCTGTTTGGTTTATGGGAGATAAAGCCACGTTTTGTTTTGGCAGACATCCAGCAGCTGCACTCACCGATGCCAGAAGAGCCAGGCACGGTTAGTGTTCCCAGTCAGCCCCTCACGATCAGCTGGGCACAGCCAACTTCTGCTCTGGGAAGGAAGAAAGAAGCATTTCCTGCAGGCACTACACGCCACCACAGTCCCAAGCTGAAAGGTGAATGAGGACAGACTGAAATGACACCACTTGCTGTGAGCAACGACAACCGCTGCGAGCGCCAGCACTCCCACCCCATGTTACCCACACACGTGACGTGCACACGTAGATACACACATGCCATTTCTTCTCTGCCCTCCACGTGCGCTTTCCTGCCTGCATGTTCTGTGTGGAATCTCCTTGCCCACAACCTCCGTAAGCTTATGGAAGACCTGAGCGCTCCTGCTAGCTTTCCAACTCCAAAAATCCAGGCTTTTATGTCCAAAATCCAGGCTTTTTTTGTGGACTAGAGCGCATTTACTACACACCCAAGCATACCCCCAGCCACTCTTCCACTCCTTATTTTTCTAGGTAAGCTGTTTTCCATTCCTGTTCAGATGCTCTTTGCTCACTGTGAGCTGCAGACAGGAGCCTGGAGCGCAGGCAGGCGCTCTGACAGGCCCCGTGCTGCTCCCACAGCCCCCTCCCCACCTACCAACGCCTGCAACAGGCACCCGGTCCTGCCGCGGAGGACAAGCAGGCCGCCTCCAGGAAGGAGAAGGCTCGGAAGAGCCGCTCGGCCCC
>VXAV01003556.1:63476-81428 GCA_013399715.1 Alectura lathami
CGGCCCGGGTCGCTTCGGGCGGTGTCCGGCTCCCCCCTCGCGGACGCGAGGCTCTGCGGCACCGCCCGGGTGCTGTCAGCCCCTGCACGGCGCTGCCGGCGCTTCCTGCGGGTGCCAGAGCCGACCCGGTTGTTGGAACGGGCTTAACTGAGAGGGCGTGCCTCTCTCGTTTCGGCTGCCCCTTCCGCATGCACGTTTCTGCCGTCACCTCTCTGACCTCGCGGGTGACCAGTGAACCCTTGCTGCTTTTTTGTCCCCTTTCCCTCAGCATCCCTCTTCTCTCTCCCCAGTGAGCGATGACTCCAGTCGCGACTCCGAGGTTGCTCCCAGGGAGCACCTGGGCCCCGGCGGCCCCATGCAGCCCCGGGAGGAGAAGCAGGAGCCGGTGGTGGTCCGGCCCTACCCGCAGGTGCAGATGCTGGCCCAGCACCACCCAGTGCCGACAGGGGCCCCGGTGACGGTGACGGCCCCGCCCGCACATCTGACGCCCGCTGTGCCGCTCTCCTTCTCCGATGGGCTCATGAAGGTAAATGAGGGGTCACAGGGGAGAATACATCTGAATGAGGAAAGTAAATGAATTCCTGAATTCTGTTTGTATGTCAAGTAGTTTACCTTGAAGTGTTGAGGGAAAATCAGAAAATTCCCTGCTTTCATTACTTAATCTTTCCTGTTGTGCTCTGACCGCTCATGGGTGTAGCTGTACATGGCACACACTGATGCATTCCCAGAATCACAGCGGTATCGCAGGATCCTTTGAGTTGGAGGGGACCTTTAGAGGCCATCCAGTCCCACTCCCCTGCAGTGCACAGGGACACCCACAGCTGGGTCAGGTTCCCCCAAGCCCTGCCCAGCCTGACCTTGAAAGTCTCCAGGGAGGGGGCATCCACCACCACTCTGGGCAGCCTGTGCCAGTGCTTCACCACCCTGAGCGTAAAAAACTTTTTCCTTATATGTAGTCTAAATCTCCCCTCTCTCAATTTGAAACAGTTTCCCCTAGTCCTATCACAGTATGCCCTGCTGAAAAGTCTGTCTCCTTCTTTCCTGTAGGCCCCCTTGAGGGATGTTTTTGTTTCACTCTAAAGAATCACTTGGGGAGCTTCTGAAATGTTTTCTCTGCAGGAGTGGCCGAGAATATCAAATTAACAGTGAATGTGTTCACCATGTCTGTAGGGGAGTGCTCTAGCCCCAGTGCTGTTAGAAGCTGCCTAATTCACGTACAAAGCTTGTTCTTTGTCCCAAGTGGAAACGGAATGGCTTCAAGTAGCCAATATCCTTCCTTTTCGAGCACCTAACCCTACTTCCCCTTGGGCAAAGCTGCCTTTCTCTCCAGGCTGTGACTCCCAGAAATGGTTTCCTCAACACTGAGTTGCCATTTGGAGTTCTGACTGGTGTTTCTTGCAGCCTCCCCTGAAGCCCACCATGCCCAGCCGGCCCATTGCTCCCGCCCCACCCTCGACTCTCTCGGCTCCCACGAAGGTGCCTGGACAAGTGACGGTCACCATGGAAAGCAGCATCCCACAGGCTCCAACGATTCCCGTGGCCACCATCAGCGGACAGCAGGTCTGTGTTTCTGTTCCAGGTCGCCACGAGGTCTGACTGGTGCTAATGCTGGCGCAGCAGGAGAAGAGGCAAGAAGCAGTTGCTGGCCGGTCCTGCGTGGGGCATTAAGCCTCAGCCTCAGTTCTCGCTAGCTCTTTAGAAAGCTCCTGAACTGTTATAATCATCCAACTGATGCAGCACAGTTGAAGCTGCAATAGCAGAAGCATACCCAAAAGCTGTTGTGCGTCTGGGAGTTTCCTCAAAAGCTCCAGCTGCGTCACTGTCACTTGGAGTACTTCTGGCAAAGCGCTGGGCTTTGTTTCTGCAGCCATTTTTAGTTCTGGGAGCAGGTCAGAAGGCACTGTGGCAGAACCACAGTTCGTGGTTTTGCAGTGCATTCTTACTAAACCTAAAGTCTCAGGGTTTTGATGGGGTGTCCTTAGGTGGATTTGAGTTTGGCTGGCTAAGGGTGCGCTGTCGTCCTCGTGAAGATCCGTGGGAAGTCCGGCACTGTTAGAAAATAGAATGCACTGGGTGCAGCATTTGCCATGATGCCGCTGTTCGTTTGGCTTGAGGGGCGAGGTGGTGTGGCTCTGTGCCTGAACAGCCGCTGGAGGGACAGCTCTGAGGCTGGTGTGTGGGTGGCTGCCAACTGTCAGCCACGTGCCAAGCAGCAGAAGAGATCTCTGAGATGCTGACATCTCCCGTGCGCAGTGTCACTGGCTCTTACTTCATCCTGTAGAATCATCTGGTTTCTTCACTCACTCGTGATGCATTGTAGCCTTTGTACGCTGTGTGTTTCTACAAAATCTTTCTGGTTTGGGAACTCTCAAGGTAATACTCCTAGAATGGCCGTTAATTCTTACCCACACAGCTCATGGTTTATTTTGGATTTCTTTACTCCTTTAAATCTGCAGGGCCATCCTAGTAACTTGCACCATATCATGGCTACCAACGTGCAGATGTCAATCATCAGAAGCAGCGCTCCTGGGCCCCCGCTGCACATTGGAGCCTCTCACCTTCCCCGAGGTAAGGACCTCACCGCCCGCTGTGCTGCCCTCAGGGGCAGTGCTCCCAGCCTGCTCCGCTAAAGCTCTCCTCAGTGCTGGTATCGCAGCCGTTAGGACTGCTGCCATAACCAGGGCTGTAGGCAACTGCCGGTCTTTTGAGCATTATCTTGCCTTCAGTCATTTAAGGCAGGAGTGTGGCACGGTGCTTAAAATGCTGGCTTGGGTTGTTTTACTTTGGTGCTGTTAACAGTGAACAATTAAAAAAAAAAATAAATAAAATAAAAAAGCTGGAGTAAATTGGCATTGCTCACCTCTGGCAGTGGCACCCAAGCAGTGAAGCTGTGAAGCATGCTCTTGTGCCCAGCTGACACGGGATCGTTCTTGTACGTGGCTGCACGTGCTGATACACCGTGTGCACTTGCATTTGCCCTTGGGTTACATGCTGATGTAAGCTGCAGGCTCCTGTCTCCCAGGACTTCGGTTGCTGTTGCTCCGACAACAGAAGAGCAGCCCTTTGCAAGAAGCTCTGTGCTCCAGACAGGCTGACTTCCCAGTAGCGTTACTTTCAAGATGCTTTTGGTTTGGGTTTCCAGGTCAAGTTTAATCTGATCTGAATTTCAAAGTACTGTTTGTATTTTTTGCCTCCTTTCACATTCAATATTGTGCCATTGCTTGGTGGGAAAAATGTAACGTGTGCAGAGTTTGAACCTTCTCATACAACAGAAGCTGGAAGGGCTGTGCAGCATTACTTGTGGCTGAAGTAAAATGTGTTTTTGCCCACCTGATGCTTGTGGGACGGCTAACACAAACTGTGGGTTTTCACTTAGTGTGCTTTCTCTGCTGCTCCCAGCTTGAATGCCGTCTTCGGAGGCAATGGTTTCGGTCAGGGATGCTTACAGAAGCTATGCAGTCTATTCCATCAAATGGTTTCAAGGCTGTTTGCCTTTCAGAGCGGTTTCATGTGATCAGGAGTCAGCAAACTGTGGACACAAATAAACCACAGTTCTGCGCTGTTGCAGATTTACAAATCATTGTTTTTTGGTGTGTTCTTTTTTTTTTTGCTTCTATTTATTGTACTTGTATTTTTCTTCTGAACTTCAGCAGATGGAGGGAGACTGTTGGTATCAGGTGGCTTATTTACCCATTAGCCTAGCAATCAAGCTGTTTGAATTATTTCCACTGATTTCCGTAGCTCGGGATGGGAAAGCATCAGATGCACAATGCCAGGTTATTGCGGGGGAATGAGAAGCAGCAGCAAACACCCTTCTCTTAAAATGGTGCCTGCCCTTCCCCGCGTACTTTTATGAACCTTAAGTATTTTCGCTGCCAGCCTTGCTGTTAAACCAGTGTCATTCAAACTGGAGTACGTGCCAGCTAACAGAAGAGCCTGCCCCTGCAGCTGTAGGGGAGCCGTGAGGGTGTGCGGTGTTTTAATGTGCTTGGTTTGTTTCCCAGGTGCAGCGGCCGCTGCAGTGATGTCCAGTTCTAAAGTAACTACAGTCCTGAGACCAGCTTCACAGCTGCCAAATGCAGCTACAGCTCAGCCAGCGGTTCAGCACATCATTCATCAACCAATCCAGGCAGGTAGCAGCCAGGCAGCTCTGCAGAGCACTCACCCCCCGCTCCAGATCCCTCCTGGCACCTACTTGTAGCACGTATCTGCTGTTGCCTGCTTACTGGGCTGAGGCCGTTGGCAGCTCTCTTCCAGCTCTGTTTCTTTGGGTATCAGTTCCTGATGGCAAGCAGTGAAGCGGCTGCATTAGCCCTGTGGTTTGATTTCCTTTGTTGCGTGGGTGCCAGAAGTCAGCTTAACTGCTTCCAAAGCGCTTACAAGTTGGGAAGAGGACTTACTGCAGATAATCTCAAATTTTGGAGTCTGAAAGGCCTGGTATATTATGGAGATGTGGATTTGTTCTTAAATGTATCGATATAGGTTAAAAAACTATCTTAGTGTGCTGCTGCATATCTCAGCTTATATACGCAAGTAACGAAAAGATGGTAGATAGCCACTGATCCCTCTGTACATGCTTTAAAAACCAAACAGATTTGCTTTAGGAGCTTGTAGATCAAGCCAGAAAGACTGGAAATAGCATGCCAAAAGTTAGCGGTAAGGTCCAGAAAAGGCAATGTTAGTCGAGTAATTCCTAGTTATTCTGCACACTGCAGTATTTCTCTTCTGACTGTCTCTCTTTGGTTTGTCCTTACAGTCTCGTCCGCCTGTGACAACTTCAAGCACGATTCCCCCTGCTGTGGTGGCGACTGTCTCGGCCACAAGAGCTCAGTCTCCTGTGATCACCACCACAGCAGCACATGCTACGGAGTCAACCCTCAGGTAAAGATGCTTAAGGCAGATTCTTTGAAACCTACGGTGCTCCGGCTTTAGAGGCTGCAGGACGAGGAAACCTGTTAGTCATCCCGAGCTGATTATCTGCTGGGTGTGGGATGATACACTACAAAAATAGTAGTGCTTGCATGCTGCAAAAGCTTTCAGTTGTGTGAGGAAAATTCGCTATGAATACGAACTGTTGCTCTGTGTTACAAGAAGCGAAGGGCTCGATGAAATCAGTTGTGAGCTGCTGCTTCCTGGAAAGCAGAGTTTCTCTTCTAGGAATTTGTGGCTAATTCAGCCCATCTTCTTTATGAAGACACGGTGAAGAATGACACATGAGTGTTGTAAAGCATCCCTGCCAGAAAAGGCTTTTTGTCACAGAGCTACTTGGGTAGGCACCTGATGAGGGCAGAACAGCTGGAGTTTCTTAGGTTGCTTTACGCACTTCTGATAGCAGTGCCACTCCCAGAGCGAAGGAGAACAAAGCCAGATGTGTCGCTGCATGTTACCCTCCAGATTTAGCACCCACGGGGTTATCTCCATGAATTTTTTTTTCTCTGCAGCCGACCCACCCTGTCTATCCAGCAGCACCCACCGTCTGCAGCTATCAGCATCCAGCGGCCCGCGCAGCCACGCGACACGGCCACCCGCATCACGCTGCCCTCCCACCCCGCCATAGGAGCCCAGAAGCCACAGCTCCACGCCATGGCCCAGGTAGGCTGCAAGAGAAGGGGGGGAGCATTGTGCTGCTTTCAGACATCTATTTCATTCTGTTTGGGTGGATAAGATTAAATTTGGGAAAAGGGTACTAGGCTAGAAATGCGTGTTCTTTACAGTCCATGCGACGTGATTCCAAGTAAAGTAAATACCGAAAACATGCTAGTCTCTTAACTTGAAGCTTTTTCGTTTTCAATAGAAAACCATTTTCAGTACTGGTACTCCAGTGGCAGCAGCGACAGTGGCACCAATTTTAGCAACAAATACCATTGCTTCAGCAACCACGGCTGGTGAGTGTTCACAGTGCCTCTGAGAGCTGTGGGGCGGGGCTCTTGTTGCTCTTGCTTGTCGAAGAGGGAACCTAGTTAGCTTTGAGGGAACCTGTCTTGGTGGCAAAGATTGCCTTTGGGAGTGAATGATTATAGTTCAGGAGAGAAACGTCTTCAGGGGGTTGTTTGGGTTGGGGTTTTTTGCCCTCTTTGTTTGGATACGGCTAGACTTGTAACAGGGCTCTGAGGAAGCATCTTGTATGTTGTTTGTTCTTAGGTTCTGTTTCTCACACCCAAGCGCCTACAAGCACCATTGTCACCATGACAATGCCCTCCCATTCTTCCCATGCTACAGCTGTCACGACCTCAAACATCCCAGTTGGTGAGTGGATACTTCAGTTGTGCTGTTTGTTAGCAGTGTTCGTGTGTATTGGCAAATTAAGGAGGGGGAGAAAATCAGTTCAAGCTGGGAAAAACTGATTAGCAGCTCTGCTGTGGCATAACTTTTTCTAATAGCAGGAAGAAATAGATGTTCTAGGCGGAGTGAGGAATAAAACAGCTCATGAACTCACCCAACTGAATTTTAGACAAACGTAGGCCTTCTGGCACTTCAGAACCTGCACTGTATGTGCTAGGAGCTGTAACTGCTTGCTGATGGCATATAGCCAGCCGCCTCAGCTGATTTTTGTAAGTTCCTTCCCAAGGTTCTTGGGTTAGTGTATTCATCTGAGGGTGAAACAGCTGGAGTCTGAAAACGGACATGGAGTCTGCCCGAGATGTTTCCAGCAGAACTGCTTAAGCTTCCTTTGTTCATCTCCTCTGTTCTTCTGCTCGCCTCCTTACAGTCTTGTTCTCTTGAAACTTTCTACTATCTTTCCCTGCCATAAATCTCCGAGGAGTGACGTTGCATCTTGATACATCACTGTTAAGCTTTTATAGGTGTTTTCTTTCTTTTCTTTGCCTCTGTGTATACTTGCCTAACTTTCATTTCATTTCATTTCCCTGCGTTTCTGTCAAGTTCTGCTTTGAAAGCTTAGAGAAATAAGTTCTTGGCAGCAGAAAGGATTGCGCTGATCATTGAGAAACCAAAGCCTAACTTCACTTGAGTTCTGGAGTAACTTAACCTCTTGGCAAATAAGGACGTGATAAATGCATATATAATTTGAATTCTGGTACAAAGTGATAAGGGAAAAAAAAAGTAAGCTGGGAAGAAGCTAAGCAAACCTATGTCTGCTCTTTGTACTGAGGCAATGCATCATCACTGTGGACAGGAAATCCCCAGGGAGAGGGGGTATCTTGGGAGTGGAGTTGGGTTTTCTGTTATTTGAGTTTTTTTGTGGTTTTGTTCGGTTTTTGAGAACTAGTTTTGACTTTGCAGTGTCTACCAGCCTTTCCTTAACTGATGACATGTTTGTCTCCGTGCAGCTAAAGTGGTTCCCCAGCAGATCACACATACTTCTCCCCGGATCCAGTCCGATTACACAGCAGAGAGGAGTAACCTCATACCCCTCTCTAGTCACCGGGCATCTCCAAACCCAGTGGCAATGGAAACCAGGAATGACAACAGGTGGGGAAATAACACCTCTATGGATAAGGGAGTGCGAGGAGCTTCTGAGCGCCTCGCTGTGTTTCTGGCTTCTGCTGTGCAAGAAACAATGTGTTTTAAAGCCTGGGAGGGATTTGGTAGTTTGAGTTAATCATGAGAGTTAATAGACATGATAGCTTACGGCAGATGAGATGACAAAACTTGGGCAGTGGCCCAAAGGCAGGGGTTGGGGTGGATGAAGATGGACGGCGGTGTGTAATGCCTGCTCTTCTTGCTGCCTGCAGGCAGTCGGTGCCTGTCCAGTTCCAGTACTTCTTGCCGACCTACCCGCCCTCTGCCTACCCGCTGACCGCGCACACCTACACCCCCATCACCAGTTCGGTGTCCACCATCCGCCAGTACCCAGGTGAGACAGCTGCGGGGCGAGACCCGCCACAGGGCGAGCGGACGTGCGCTCTGCTCGGCGCTTAGGTCACATGCAAGCTGCAGTGACGGGAGCAGCTAAGGGGCTCGTGTGCTCAATTGCGATGACTTGTCACAAAGTTGTTCCAAACTGCGGCCGTTCTCTTGAGACAAAACTTGGAGTGCTTCTCCTTACTGAGTGGCTTAGGACAGGTATCTGTGGTGTGGTGGTTTCCACAATCCAAACTCCAGGCGCCATTTGGATTGTCACAGTGTGTCTGTGTCTGCTGGTGGCACATTAGCCTTGACCAGAACAGAGGGAACTTGGAAGGACGTGGAGGTGGCAAAGCCCATGTGCTGAATGGGGAGGGAGGCCCAGTAACATGTCATTTCCCTGGGCACCTTCTTTATCATGGACACTAAAGTTGCAAGTCTTGACTCTAAGTCATGCCCAGATTTGACGTGGGCTTCGGGATGATTAAATGACTTGGGACAGGGGCAGGTGAGCTTCCCGCTGTACCTTCCTGTGCTTTGGCTGAAGTCCTTTTAAAGGAGAAGATGCAGGTGAGTGGTGTTACTTGGTGTTGGCAGCTGCGGCTGAGTGGTTACAGAGCCCCTGCTAGAAATGCTTTGTTTGTCCTGCACTTGGCTGGTAGGACGGAGGAGAGCAGTGTGCTGCAGGGCATCAGGCAGCAAGGACAGATGTCAGAGCAGTCACCATGGTGCCACAGGAGCACTGTATGGGCCCGCAAAGCAGACTGTTGGGAGTTTCAGTATTGGTGGCATATTGGGCCAATGACAGGCTAACACTAATCTTAAAAAAAGATAAAGGTTCTTCAGCGGGAGCTTGGTGGCAGATGCTTTGCTTATTAAATGGACTTGAAGCATCAGCTAAAGGTACTAATTAGGGCAGTAACTGGTGACACCTCCAAGCAGAGGACTCGGGCTATCAGGAGGGGCACGAACCTGTGCGGAGGACAGCCAGCGGAGGCCTTGGATAAAAGCACAGCGGAGACTTTAAACAGATCACTGAGTAAGGAGCACTGACGTGGTGTTTTGAGGAAGGATGTTAGCTTTGGCTTCCCAAGGGCTGGTTGTGTTTACACAGCCTGCAGAATGACTTTGTTGGATAGCCAGTTCTGCAACAAGTGTTTCACACGGTGCACCACTAACAGAAGGAACATAGAGAAGCCATTTTCAGGGGCCTGGGGCTGTATTTCAGTTTTTGTGACAGCTGTTCTTCAGAGTGACTCGGCAGCACAAGAACTGGATCGAAATCCTGTGACAAAAACAGCTTGTTCTGAGATGAGAAGGCTCTCCATTGTTGGCAGGCAAGCCCACTGTTAGCAAGTTAGCACTTGATTTCTGTGTGTGGCTCCAGGAAGCACGTTGCTGCTCAGTAACGATGGGACCTCTGGAGATCCGCAGGTTGTCCTGCGTCGCTGCCCAGTGCTCCCTGGGAGAAGTGCTGCATGTCTTATGATGGATCTGGAAAGATGGAAGCGTAGATGTTCAAAGCTGTAAATTCAAATGAATTAGTTGAAGCCCTGAGAACAGGTGCACCCTGGGAGTACTGTTCTGCCACAAAGATTTCGTGTTCATTTTAGTTGAGGGATCCAGCCTGTAATTGCAAGCCCTGTTCTGAGTCGGGTAAGATTGTACTCGGGTTCAGAACAGTTTGTCCAGCTGCGAGAAGGAAAATTGTTTTGCTGATGTGGCTGGGGAAAGGGGAGAGGGAAGTAAGCCACGTTTTAGGGTACTTGCACTTGAGTCAGTTTCCTCCTTGCTTTTGTACAGTCAAAGGTGTTTGTTTTTTAATTGGTGTAATAAGCTCTGTGAAAGACTGTCTTTTGGAAAGAATCGCTTTAGGCGTTTTGTTTATCTTAAGCAGGGAAAATGTCAATTATTCATACTTAGAAGCTTTGTGTAAAAATAAATAATGAAAAAAATGCTGTAGTGAGCAAAAATAGCACACAGATTTCTGACACCAGGTATAGAAACATAATTTGAGACTAACTTCAAGGCTAAACTTGTTTTTTTCCTCTATTTTTGCAATATGGAGTGAAAACAAACAGTAATATTTAATTCTTCTGGCAGACAACCTGGCCTCTCCACTCTCAAACTTAGTGCTGCTTCAAGCAGGCTGGCTAACCAACTGCTAAATGAAAAAATAGTCTTTGAGAGCCCCTGTGGGAGCGAGAGGTGGGGCCGGGGCCCCCCAGGCCATGTGTGACGCGCTGTCCGTGTTGCTGCCTGCAGTGTCGGCCCAGGCGCCCAACTCGGCCATCACGGCACAGACAGGCGTGGGGGTGGCCTCCACCGTGCACCTCAACCCCATGCAGCTGATGACCGTGGACGCGTCCCATGCCCGTCACATCCAGGGCATCCAGCCGGCCCCCATCGGCGCCCAGGGCATCCAGCCGGCCCCCATCGGCGCCCAGGGGATCCAGCCGGCGCCAATTGGGACTCAAGGGCTGCACCCCGCCGCGCCCATCAGCACACAGGGGCTGCAGCCAGCGCCCATCACTGCTCAGCAGCCGCAGGCCGACACCAAGACCTCAGGTGAGTGTGCTGAAACCTCGAACTCCTGCAGAGCGCCCTGCCTTCAGGGATCTCTTTAGCCCTCGGTCGTGGCCTTATGTGGTGGATCTTATGTGGTCCCAGCGGTGGACACGAAATACGTCCATATGGACGTTCTCCTAGAAAATCCCTTTCACCTTAGTGAATGCAACTCACTGCTTTTCTTTGAGCATGTGGGGCAAGGCATACGGGTAGCGCTGGGTGGGTTACGTGAGCAGGAAAAACCTGATGATGCCTGAGCTTCAGCAGTTCTCCTCAGAAGGAGTCTTTCTGTGGATGTAGTTGTTAGACAAGGCGTAGATTGCATCTGCCCTACAGCAAGTCTGGTTAGCAGACTGCTGGCAGCGAAGGTGTTGGTTATGAAGCAGTCTGAAAGCCCTGCGGCTACAGATGGAGGGAGTCAAAGGAGCACAGGCCACGTGTGCTCTGCAGCACCTGCTCTGCCATCACGTCTTCTTAACTAACTGCTGCTTTTTCCTCTGCTCTTCCTCTGCTCTGCCAACGTCCATCCTTCCCAGCAGTAGTCCTGGCAGATGGAGCCACCATTGTAGCCAACCCTATCAGCAACACCTTCAACACGGCTTCTGCAGCAACCACAGTTGTACAAACCCACAGCCAGAGTGCCAGCGCCAGTGCCCCGGCCCAGGGCTCTTCCCCACGCCCAAGCATCCTCCGCAAGAAACCAACCACAGACGGGTGAGTAGGGCTGAAGGGACACATGAGTGACACCGCTGTGCGTGTGGGCGGCTGCAGTGCGGATAGGAAAGGTTCTGGCAGGCTGTTCAGTCAGCAGTGGTTGTGAGTGACCTGCTGGCCTGTGAAACACATTTTCTTCTCCCCCAGGGCAGGTTGCAGCTTCCTCTTCCCCTCGGTAATAAGCTGTCTCTGGCTCTTGCAAGTGACCTTTTAAGGGAAAGTGGTTGGTTTGTTGTTGTTGTTGTTATTAATCTAAGCAAGGAAGCCTCAAATCCAAAGAGGTCACTCTACTAAAATTAGAAATCCGTGCTTTGATTTCAATGCTTTTCTTGGAAGAATCTGTGGATGAGTAGTAAGGATAGGATTAGTACCCTGCTGTGAAAACTGATTAGGACGAGGAGAGGGAATAACTTACTCTTAAAATATTTTATGTTCTCTGGCTTAATTTAAATGCCTGAATAAAGAGGCAGGAGAAAGCATTGGAATTAACAATCCATTTCCTCCTGACTAATGACTAAAATGTTTGGAGCTGATATGTCCTATGAGACTAAAATTCCTTTTTTTTTCTTTTCTTTTTTCTTTTTTTTTTTAATCTGTGTGGAAACCTCTTTTAGGGCAGAGAAGCCGCAGGCTGTAAAACAGAAGCATCAATTACAGAAGCAGAGGTAGATCACCGACTTTTTCCAATTGAGAAGCTGATTATTTGGGAAAATTTCACTTTTAGTCCCCTGGGAGACTGAACAGTCTCTCACACGCCTTTCTGTATGCAGCAGTGTGCTGCCTGACATCCACATTCAGGGTCTGGAGGCCCTGGAGGTAGGCTTTGACACAGCCTAGTCCAGCTAAGCAAAGCGGCTGCCTGTCTTAGCACTGCTTAGTTCCAGATTACAGTGTGCCCCGTCCTGTGGTAGCGGAGGGCGCTGGTGTGGCCAGATCGCCCTTTGTTTCCATGTCGGGAGCCTGGCAATGTCAAAGAGGTGCCCTGACTGGCAGGATGGCATTTCTGGAGAAATCCAGAACATGAGGGAGAGCAGACCAGAGCAACAGATCTTTTATCTTGTAAGAAAATAAAACTTACAGACTTGGTTAAAAACAAGACGTTCTGTAGCAGATCAGCTAGACTGAGCGCCTACCGATACAGATATCACTCCTGCCCTGGACTGATTGCTTTGCTTTCAGTGGTGTTCCTCTTTGCATCAGAGGTGGAGATTTTAGATCTGTCCATGTCTTCTAGGCTGGCAGTCCGGAAAAGCTTAATTCCACCTCAGCCACCTGAAGTAGCAAGCGCGCGTGTTGAGAACACGATGCGAAGCACATCTGGATCGCCACGGCCTGCTGGGTAAGGCTTTCAGAGACAACCCGCTGCATCATGCTAGCTTCATCACGTGTGTTTGATTTGTGCTGTTTGGTATTGAAGCATTTTCTTTTGTGAAATTAACCTCGCATTTGTTGGTGTGACGATTTTGAATAGACTTGAGTAACTCTGCTGCTGTGAAGCTGAGGCAGTAGCCTTTTAAAGGATGTGGCTGTGAGCTTGGGTGAGGGCAGCGACCAGGAAACCACCATGCTGGGTTAAAGGCTGGGCCTTTAAACTTCTGTCTATAATTCCTTGCAGTTAATGTTCAAGAAAGCTGAATGGACCTTCTACCCTGTTTCAGATGTGTCCACTGGCTTTATAGTTTATTGGTTTAAAACTGTTAGCCACAGTGGGAGCTCTCACGAAAAGGATGAGGGGCAGTACAGCTTTGGGTAAATGTTCCTCTCTTTTGCGTTGTGAAACTGTCTTGCTCCTTTCTCGAGTATTTTGAAGCTATCTGGAGTTAGGCATGAGACTGCTTGCACAGTGAGTGGAAAAAAACAGCACCTAAAACAGAGGGTTAGAGGAGAGCACGAGGGGGAATTGAATACAGCTGAGATGACACCTTCTCCTGGTACTAAGCTTGTTGCAAGCCAGGTGTTACTGGTGCAGGAAGAAACTGGTCTGAATCCAGCTTGGCTCATTGGCTTTGTGCTAGAAGGTCACGACCGAGATGCAGTTAACTTCAGTTTGTTTGGCCTTTTTTTCAATGTCACAGGGCCAAGCCAAAACCTGAAATCCACGTGTCCATGGCCGCTCCTGTCACCGTGTCCATGGAGGCAGTGTCCAACCAAGGCAGCGAGCAGCCCAGCATCGCGGTCCCCCCTTCCTCCCAGCAGCCCCCCTCGGCCATTCCAACCATCATCGCCGCGGCCAGCCCCACCTCACAGCCCGCAGCAGCTCTGTCCACCATTCCAGGAGCCGTCCCAGCAGCTCCGCCAACTTCCACCACGATCGTGGCTGCACCTGCTCCTCCAGCGAGCATGAGCGGGGCCCTTTCAGCGGTGCTGGGGCCTGCGGTGCCGGAGATAAAAATCAAAGAGGAGGTGGAGCCAATGGACATAATGCGACCCGTATCTGGTAGGTGGTTGTTAAGCAGCAAGGTGTTCCTCTTGTTGAGGCAGTGGAGACATTAGGATTTCAACTCAACCATCCTGAAAATGGAATGACATCTTTGGTGGTAGCGCAGAACACAAGTCGAGGGTTCCTTTAGGCCTTCTTTGTCATGGTTCTCTTCCCTGCCTACTGCCTTTCATAGAGAACAGGGACCTGGTTTTGGTGATGTGACTAAGGTATGAAGCCCCCTGTGAATGGGGTCTGAAGTGCTAACGGCCCAGTAAGTAGGATGGAAAGCAAAGACTTCAGCTGAAGATTGAGATCAGTTCCTAATTCCTAGGAAGAAAGGGCGCTGCAATGTCTGAGATGGTTCCTGTCTCAAATACTAAGAACCGCAGAGCAGCAGCTAGATGAGTGCATTTAAGTTCGTCTCCTTAATCTCCCGTGAAACCACATGGGGTTGGGACTGCTTTGTTCATTTTCAACTGATCCAGTTCCAACGAGTCTCTGGGAATTGCTTGCTTAGAGCACAGCAGCAGCGCCAATATAATACAAATCAGTACAGTTAATTTCAGCTAAGAGATCTCATCCCAGAAATTCTGCTGTGGATTATGTGGCACACTTGCCTCAGTCACGGCTGATTGAGCTTTTCCCTGCAAATGTGAAGGAGTATTATTCCCTCAAGCTCCCTGCTGCTGTGCTGCCAGGCCCCAGAGGTGTGCTATTTGTGCAGGAACCTGCTGACAGCGGCTGTTCGCTCGGCAGTACAAGTACACCTGCAAGGAGAACACTGCAGTCCTGGATTGACTGCATCTGATTCTGCTGGCATTGCAAAGGGGACTTGCCTGCTGCTGACAGTGATCCGCGATCAAACATCCATTCCGGGGTGTTTTCTTTACGGTGCCGGAAGGCAGATGTTAGCATGGGTTCCTTTTCAGTAGCATTCACTTGCCATGAGACTTAAAAACAAAGGAGCGGAGTGAGAACTGCTCTTATCCTTTGTACGTGAGACACGAAGGATCTCGGGGTGCAGGCAGCGTCCTGGGGGTTGGTGCTGGCTTGGCATCTGGCCTTGTATGCACATGGAGGTGAAGTGTGGCTGTGGTGGTGGAATCCACACTCCTCACAACACACTGCAACACCAGTACCATTGGAGATGGCGTTCAAACATTCTAGTGTTACCTTCACGCTGCTGATAGCTCGGTTCTTCTTTCTTTCCTCCCAGCCGTCCCTCCTCTGACTACAAGTACCGTCTCTCCATCTTTGGCCCTGCTGGCCAACAACCTGTCAATGCCTCCAAGCGATTTGCCGCCTGGTGCCTCCCCAAGGAAGAAGCCCCGTAAGCAGCAGCATGTCATCTCCACAGAGGAAGGGGACATGATGGAAACCAACAGCACCGATGATGAGAAATCCACTGCCAAAAGTTTGCTGGTGAAGGCAGAGAAGCGCAAGTCTCCTCCAAAGGAATATATAGGTAATGTCATCTCTGCTGGCTTTTTTCCCCTATTCAACCATCTGTACTTTCTCAGAGAAGGCACACTGTCATTCTCCTGCCTCCAAAAGATAAACCATACCGAATCCAACTATCTGCTCCTCAACACTTGCTGTACAGCAATATTCAGGGGAAGTGACCTTTCCCAACACAGCGTCACTTCGTACAACGTAGTGCTGACGGCTTGTCTGCTGCATTTGCTGCCATGCTGATCTCCTCCTTTCACCTGCTTCACGACCATAACGCAGTTACCTGACTCCTTTTCCAGACGAGGAAGGTGTGAGGTACGTCCCTGTGCGCCCACGGCCGCCCATCACGTTGCTCCGCCACTACCGCAACCCCTGGAAGGCCGCCTACCACCACTTCCAGAGGTACAGCGACGTCCGGGTGAAAGGTCAGTCCATGGGATACGCAGCACTACATTCTAGAAAAAGGGAAAAAAGAAAATTAAGCAGTGAAAAAAAATTCTGGAGACGCAGATAACCTGTTAGTGAGTCAGAACAGCCTTCAGCTATGTCCCAATCAAAAATGCTGCTGTTCTTGCCTGTTAGGATGTGTAGAAAGCAGGTGAAAGCTTTGAATTCCTGAAATCTGAGCATGTAATTTGTATTTTTTGGTGACAGAGGAGAAGAAAGCGATGCTGCAGGAGATTGCCAGTCAGAAGGGTGTGTCCTGCCGTGCCCAAGGCTGGAAGGTCCATCTCTGCGCGGCACAGCTGCTGCAGCTGGTAGGTGAAGGGGGCTCGCCAGCCCTGCACCACGGGGAGCACGGAGTTCTGTCAGACAGGCTGCTTTTACAAACTCAGTTCACGCTCCTCTGACGCTGGGATGCCATAGGCTGGTGTGTAGTGCCCAAAGGGAGCGGGACACGCTTTCCCCTTTCTCAGGAATGTGGCTTAAGTGGCTTGGAAACTTAGTGTTGATTTTGATCCGGACATAAGAGCTGATGTATTTTGTACAGATGATCAAAATTGGCAACTCCCTCCTGCCGATGCACAGGTCTGAAGAAGCGTCTGTTTGGGATGGTGCGGCTGGTCTGAGGAGGCAGCACTGATCCACATTCCTGGATGCTTCTGTTTCAGGTTGGGGGTGAGGTAGGTGCTCTGCATTCTAGCACCAAACTCCCCAAAACCTCTGCATTCCTGGAATAGTATCGTGAGAGACAGGGGAAGCAGTGCTGGCTAGGTCCCATGTTTGTTCAGAAGTGGAGCGGTGCTGTGAGCAGGATGTCAGTAAGAACGATAGTGCCGCTCTTGACATCAGAGGCTCCATCTTCTGAACCACGAACATGAGCAGCTGAGAGGGGAACAGGCTGTTGTCTTCTCTGTGTAGATTTCTTAATGTGGGCGAACGTTTCCCAGCCTGGTGGTGAACCTGCTCATGAAGTGCTGATGTCTTTTAGACAAACCTGGAGCACGATGTGTACGAGAGGCTGACTGCCTTACAGGAGGGGCTCATTCCTAAGAAGAAGGCAGCAACGGACGATGACTTGCATCGAATCAATGAACTGATACAGGTAGGCACCTGTGACCTCTAAGCTCAAAAGAATTGCTCTGCCTTTAATTACAAAACGTCCTGCTGCAGTCAGTAGGTGCTACATCTGGCTTAAAAAAGGTTCTCTTCCTGTGTTCAAAGTGTCGTCGGTTAAAGGTGGCTTTACAGAAAGGCAAAGTGATCGCTTAGAGCCAGTAGCCTGCTGTTAGTGACGGCAGTGTTTCGTTCCAGGGGAACATGCAGAGGTGTAAACTTGTGATGGATCAAATCAACGAGGCTCGAGACTCCATGCTGAAGGTCTTGGATCACAAGGATCGTGTTCTGAAGCTTCTGAACAAGAACGGAACTGTCAAGAAAGTTTCCAAATTAAAGCGAAAGGAGAAGGTCTAAAGCCAGACTGACTCTGGACATGGAGAACACGTACAGCATGGAGCTGAAAGCTCGTGTAGTTTGGGTTTATTTCTAAGCAGAGCATCTGAATAAAAAGGATGAGTTTAGGCAACAGATGGACACGTGAAGCCTGGTGACCTGAAGGGATTGTCAGTGATCTGTCGTAACGAACAACGATTTCTCTCAGGCTCGTCCCTTTTTAAAGTCTTTGCAGTCCCATTTGTTTAACCCTCCTGATGTGTCAGTGCCTACTAATCGGAACTAGTGATGCAGCGCGTGGCGGGCAGAGCTCTCCTGTGCTGCAGCTTAGGGGTTAACTGTCCACTGGGGTGTGTGCACCTGCAGCAGGAGGTTGGGCCACCCGCGGGAGGCCCTGCTTCAAAGCCCTGCTCTCAGTTAGCCCGTTCAGTTCTTGTTCTTCTGACCTTCCAGTGTCCGAAGGAGCCTTTTAAAACCAGTGCCACTGCACTAGGAGATCTGCCACATTCAGAGTCTCCAATGGTTCAGAAGTCCTAGCTGTCGATTTTAAAAAGGAGAAAAAAAAAGGGCAGGGGGGAGCCATTTCCAAGTGATTTTTGTAGTGTCTGTGTGTGTCTATGTTGGTGCTCTGAGATACTCGTTCTGAAGTACCTCTTGCAGCAGAGTACTTCCTGTAGCTGGTGTAACGTTAATTGTATGTACCACACACATCCCAACAACATTAATAAAGGACTCGGAGGTTTTTGTACGTGAGCGGTTTGCATGCCTTCATGCTCGTGAAGCTGTCCCACCTGCGCGCTCCACCTGAGGCCTTGGAAGAAGCCTTTCAGAGAGGGGAAACAGCCTTGGAGGCGAGCCTGTTCCTGTCACGCTGGAGGAAATCATTCACATCCCAGCTCCAAAGATGCACAGGTGATGTCCACATTTGGCATTTACCCTTTTTTTGGTGACAGTGTTGTTTGTCGGTGTTCTCAGTAGTTTCACAAGCTACTCTTTTACGAATACCCACCTTCAAATCTCAGGCCTGTTGTCTTGGTTGTATTTTATTTTTTTCTACCAGAATGGCATTCTTTTAGAAGTTAGATTAGCAAAAAAAA
>VXAV01003556.1:82453-92861 GCA_013399715.1 Alectura lathami
GGGCGGCTCGGGGGGGGCCGGCTGCGTTAGGCCGACCCTGCTCCTGCGGAGCCGGCCCCGCGCTCCGGGAGCCGTCCTCCCCCTGCGGGTCGCCGGAGCGCGGTGAGCAGCTGGGGTTCGTTCCGTTGTTGCGTTCGCGTCTATAATCGCAGCCGAGCGTTACCGTCGCCTGAAGGGCTCCCCTGCCCCAGCCGCTCCGCTGAGCCGCAGCACAACTTTCTTCTTGCTGTTGGCTTTGGCGGTGGAGGTAGAGGCTGGAGGAGGAAGGATAATTTCCCTTAGGTCTTGCACGCTGTTCCCGGTGCAGATTGTCTTTCTAAAACCTTGAGTTGAGGATTTTTAAACAGAGTGAGTACTGTGAGCGTTTTGTGTCAGGAGCCAGTCTCTCGCCCCGTCCCGTAGGGGTTCTGCTCCAGCACAGGCTCGCACGGCTCAGGTGGCTCGTGGAACTGGGTGGGTAGCGTTGACATTGCTCACACGAGCACCGAGGGAAGGCAGTTGTCAGAGCAGGAATTTCTGTGCATGCATTTTGTTTTTTTTCCTCTTTCCCATGTGTGGGCTGTCTGTTCACCGATCGGTTAGACGTTTGGAGCAGCTGGAGAGAGGACTGATGTAGTGGCTGAAGCCGCAGCCTGGTGTTTGCAAGAGCAGAATGTGACTTCCAGTTCTTCATGGCGCTCTCTGTGCCTTGGGCATGTGTGCTTTTAGCCCTCTTTGATAGATGGGGAGCAGCCTTTCCTGCCCTTTGTGCGGTTAAATCTCACGGTGATGGTGCTGTCTGGGTTCCTACACCCGACACACGGTCCTTGACAGACACTACCCCAGTCCTGTCTGTCGCACAGGCTTTCCTCCCCGAGTTTGCCCCACCCCTTGTGATGTATGAGGTAGCATTCTCCTCTTTGCAGCAGTAACGCTGTTCTGCTTTTTCTGTGCACAGGTCTGCTTTCCGCTCTCACCGCTTCCCTCCTTTCAGACTGAGCTCATCTTCACCTTTTCCTCCCCTGTGTATCTCGACCACACGTCTGCTTGTGAACTTTGCTGATTTACTTGATCCTAGAAAGTAAATGCAAATTCTGGCTCTTGGGGTCTGGACAGTAGTCTGTTTTCTTACAGAGAGGCGGTTCGATGCTTGTAACTTCTCCTTGTGTCTTGCTTGGGCCAGACCTGCATGGAGGGCAGCACCCCGAGAGCCCAAACCCCGAGGTGTGGGCCGGAGTTGTTGTCACTCTTCAGCTGAGAGTGAGGAAGGGAGGTGCAGCCGTGGCTTTGCCGTTGGTGCAGCCATTAACCAGGGGGGGATCCGCAAAACTATTGAATGAGACGTGTGGTACTGAGTCTTTTTTTTCCTTCAGTTTTCCCACGGTTTCACTCCCTTCATGGGAAGGCAGGGATAAGCTGCCTGTTTTCGAAGTGCTGGGTAAATCGCACCACTAGCTTTAGAAGCATGGTTTCCTGTTGTGTGTACGCTGTTGATTTCTGTGTCAAAGCACACATTCTGCTTGCTGGATTGGTTTTCGTTCTGTATTAGAGGTGTGTGGCAAGTCGCATGTTGCAAAAGTTTTCTTCCTTTTTTTTTTTGTTTTTTTTTTTGGTAGGGAAAACAAGCCTGACAACTTAGCAGACGCAAGGAGGCAGCTGTTGGTTTTCCACCTGTAACCCTTTTGTGCATTGCTTATTTTTTTTTTTTTTTCCCTCCTTGCCAGGGTTTTGCAGTGCTCCCGGCAGCAAGTTTTGAAGCAGGATGGGAAAAAGACGCTGCGTTCCTCCACTTGAGCCCAAGCTGGCAGCCGGCTGCTGTGGGGTGAAGAAGCCCAAGTTGTCTGGGAGCGGAACGCACAGTCATGGGAATCAGGCCACCACTGCACCAGGCTCCAGTTCAGGTCCTCTTCAGAACCACCAGCACACAGATGGGAATAATGGAAGGGAGAACGTATCTGACTTGACTTTGGGCCCGGGCAATTCTCCGATCACTCGAATGAATCCCACGTCAGGAGCTCTGAGCCCACTTACTCGGCCCAATGGAACTGCCAACAGCACCAAGAACCTGGTGGTGACAGCGGAGATGTGCTGCTACTGCTTTGATGTACTCTACTGTCATCTCTACGGTTTCCCTCAGCCACGGCTTCCTCGATTTACCAATGACCCCTAGTGAGTACACGTGGGCGCGGGAGGGGAGCTGAGATGCCGGCCCCCGGCGCGGTGACTGGGTTGGGGGTGGCGGGGCAGGGGGGAAGGGGACGTTCTGCTGCCTGGCTTGCCAGGCACAAAAGGGAGGCGCTGTAAGTGACGTTCTGCTGCAGCTGTTGTGGAGATGAGCGCCACTGCTCAGAGCTCAGCTCTCCAGAAGGAGCTGGGGAAATGCACGAGGGGTCACAGTGCTGCTTCAGCTCACGGCCTGATGCGTTGCAGGAGACGGTCCGTGCTTTCAGCAAGGAGTGCAGGCCTGCCTCGTGGTAGCACTCTGCTACAGTTGGCTCCCTGCTTTGTAAACAGACTTCTCGCTCTGCAAGTAGCCAGCTGTGCTGTGCCTTCCTTAAAACTGTTCTAAAACAAGTGGAGCTGAAATCAGTTTGCAGAAAACAATGAAATAATGTAATTAATTTGAAGAGGCCAAGTTAATTAATTTGATTTGGTAAAAGGACAAGGGAAGAGCCTTTCTGTTGCTGGCAAAGTGGGGAGGGAGTGAAGTGGGCAGCTGAGGCAAGTTCCTGCCTGATCTTGAAACAACAGCTGAGCTAGTGAGAGCTGGACCTGGACATGCACAAGGGTTTGCTCGGTTGCCCAGGTTAATGGGTTTAGCGGGGGGGACCAAAAATGTGCACGTTGTGGAGCTGAAAAACTGTATTTTGGAGATAGTGCTAGCTGGACAGCATGGGGAGAAGCAGAGAGTTAACTTTCAAGGGTGTTACCAAGGTTAAGAAGAAAGGAGATGTGTGTGAGAAGAAGCAAGGAGCAGGATTTATGAAAATGTTATCTGGCATTTAGCTGTGGGGAGGTTCAGCTGATGTTTATCTGAAGGTTGAATGTGGAGGTGTGGAAATGTTAATGTCGTTAAAATGTTTGGTGGAAGAATTATATGGGCAAGATCCACGGCAGACAGAACTTCTGACCCTCCTCAGGGGGCCACCTCCAGAACAACAGCTCAAATACAAAGAGGTTGCCATCCGTAATTTAAATTAATGGATTTTAAATCAGTGTAAAGGAACAGTGGCTTAAAGAGGTCAAGGACTTCTCCGTGTGCTGAACGTCTCCCCACCTGGCTGTCAGCGTGCAGTCAGTCGGATGGAGGCTGTGTATCCATGCAGTTATTATCCCGGCAGGATTAGGGATACATGTTCTGAATGCTACTGCAGGCTAAGCTGGTTAATATTGTAAGTACAAGGGAATGGAGGAGCGCTCTGACTGGAATATAGAATAGTTCCCGGGGCTCCCCAGACTGTAATATTTCTACTGATGTTTCTCATGCCTAAACTAATTATGCTCCTTTTAGAAAATAACATATTAGTTCATTATTTTGTTGCTTGAAATGCAAAGGGTTTTCTTGTTCTATTCTGTAGTCAGTCAGAGATGTTTATGTGGCTTCATTATTTTGGCGTTGGGTCAGGTGCCTTGCTGGACTGTGTTGCTGTTGTCCAGTTTCAAGAAGGGCTTCGTTTCAGGGTCGGTGGCTGTTTGAATTGTGTGCCTGTTTGAAAAGTCAAAATTCATTGAGCATCTGTGTGCTGATAATTTTGAAGTGATTTAGATCATCGCTCCAAAGCAAAACCAGCTCTTCTTCTTTTTTCTCCTCCATCTGGTCAGATGCCCACCTGAATTTTCTTGTGTTCCAGCATCTGTGCTGTTGCTTCTAGCAAATAGCTGTAGCTACCCCAGGGAAAAGCGTGGGCTTTGCTCTCGTGTGACGCAGCGCGCAGGGATGGTCTGTCACACTTGAGCTGGTCAGGTAATGAACTTCAAGCCGAATGTTATCAAATATAAGACTAAGTACAGAGAAAATACAGAAATTTGTGTTGTCCTTTGTGACAGGCGTTTGCGAGAGACATTTGGAAAAAAAACAAAGACACATGCCAGAAGTCTCTCGGGAGGGGCAGGAAGGAGGCGTGATGGAAGGAGCAGAAAGATGCCCAGGGTTCTCCTGCCCTGTCTCGGGCAGCAAATCCTTTCCGTTGGTGCTGAACCCTGAAGGCAGGGTTGTGGTGGTCAGGATCCTGTGTAAATGTCTTACCCCGTTAACTTCCACGTGTTGAAAACCACTGCGAGCTGCAGCTGCCAGCCTTGAGGGGTGTGCACCTGGACATGTCTGGGTGGAAATCATGGTGCCGAGGGGCACCTGCTGGGGGTGGGGGGGGGGCACGTATGGGTGTGAACAGCGAGGGTCACAAGTCAGTGGAGAACAGCTGGCTTCGCAAGGTTCTGAGTGAACTTGGTAAATGAAGGAAGCATTACCTTTGCTGTTCAGGTTATTGAAAAAATGACAATTTTGAACCTCTGTGGCATGCAAGTAGTTAATGAGTGCTTTGACTTTGCTACTTCCATCTGGTATTCCTTCAACAGTAGGTATTACAAACTGGTTCTGAAACTACACCGGGCAAGTTTCCAGTTGCCATGCAAGACAAGTAGCAGGTACTTGCATCCTAAGGTCTGCACTGCACAGTTTTTTCCTAGCACAAGCTAAATGCTGATTTGAACAAACCATATTTTGCTATGTTGAAGTTCCCTCTGCAGCTGGAGAAGCTTGTTGTGTGCTGCTGAACTTCCCAGTGCTCAGCCTAGCCAGCTGCCTTGGACACACCTGAGGAGGAGGTGGTGGCTGGAGGGGAAGTGGTTGCCGTCATCTGCTCAGGATGTGACTGCAGAGTGGTCTTGGGTGAGCGTGGGCAAAGGGTGATTGCGAGTTTCCTTAGTGCCTACGGGAAATGCACTTTCCTGAGAGGGGCTGTGGAACAACTGATGTCTTGTCACCAGCACCTGTAATTTGCTAAGCGCTTTTGTTCCTCAGATGAAGAAGCAACATCCTCTCTGCAGTGGAACAGCTGTAACAGTGAAATTTTACATACTTGTATGAAATAATACAGCTTTTTTTACACCTCAGTTGTTATGACCGCAGCCAAAAATCGTTAAAAATGAGATCTTTTAAAATCTGACAGCCTCCTGAATGTAATTACCTTGTCCTTTTCTGGTAATATCTCTTCTATTATAGATGTGGAAAGCTGTGTCACAGATCAGTGGAAACTTTTTTTTTTAAAGGGGAAAGAGGTGAATTGGAAATGTGAACCTGTGATGTGAATCCAAGAAAAGAAGGGACTTAGATTTGCATTCTGTCAGTAGTGCTTTTCATTTTCTCCCTTCCTTTTTCTGTTTGAGCTAAGTAATGGTTCCAAACTTTAATTAGATGAAGCTAAATTTTCACTGAGCATGTGACAACACTGCTTCCCAGAAATCTCCTTTGTAAGTTTAGTATCATTTTTTGGTACACTCTCTGATGTATTTTTCTTTCACTCTGTTTCTGTTTTCTGGTTCAACATATGGCAGCTAGATGAAAATACTGAGGAATGATACCCTGAAAGTGCCCTGAAGCGTTGCTGGAAACTTAGAACAGTAAAATCCTGCCTGGTCAAGGAGCCACAAGGTGGCTGCTGGTTGCTGAAGTCTTCCCGCTTCCTCTGTGGGCAAAGCACTTCCCAGCGATCACCCGAAGGCTGCTCCCTAGTGAGGGTGGTGGTGCTGCTGCCGCCGTTGGTCACAGCTGGTGGCTAGATCCCGAGCGGTGGCGTTGTGCTGGGATCCGGTCTTGTCGTTCTGTTGCTGCTCTGGGGAGCAGCACTGGGCCCTGCTGTGTCACTGCAATTCGAATCATGTCCTGATTACTTAGGCATAAGAAGCTCTGTTGCCTGTCTTTTGAGAAACCTTCCAGTCTCCATGCTGATTTTGCTGTCTGAACAGAATCTCTTAGTATTTTTGGTCGTTTACCACGAAAACTTATTGCTTCAAGAATTTGAGGAAATAATTGTCCATGCTGTGATGTAGAGGCGGCCCTGTCTGCATGGTTTAGAACTCTTGTCAATATGTATGTATTTTCAGAAAACATTGCATGTTTTCTGTCACATCATCTGTCTCGTAAGTTCAGTAGGAACCCACAGACTTTGGGGTCACTAACGACTTTCTCATTCATGCTTGGCCAAGAGACCACTTCTTGCCTCCAGTACTCCTTAATCTGAAGAAGCGAGACCAGTTGCCCTGTTTTTGTGATCAGATCAGCATCATCAGTTGCCTTGCACAGTTTTCCAGATGTTCAGACATTTTTGCAGAGCTGCAGCCACCATTGTCCTTTCTCTGCTGTTTCTCTCTACAGCTGTTTGCGATTTCACTCCCTTCTCTGAAAGTGACCTTTTGGCCCCTGATATTCACTGCCATCTTTACCTGTTTACCTCTTCACAGAGCTCTTCTGAATGCTGTCGTTCTGAACTTTGTTTTCCTGGGGCTCTGTTGTGGCTGCTGTCTTAACAGATTGAAATGAGCCTGCTGAGTTTGAGAAGCCGCTGTTACGGCTGTAAATTTATGAGTGGATGGGAAAATGCAAATGTGTGTGATGTTTGAGTAGGAACAATACAGCAATGTGGGTATGTGCTCAGCAGGAGAGATCATGTAAATCAAATGTCAGAGGGGCTGTGTAAATGTAAATCAAATGTAAGGTAAGCAAAAGATGTGAACGTAAACTGAGTGCTAGCCATGGACCCAGAAGTCAGAGCCTCGTGAAAATAAAAGGGAAAAAAACAGGCCTGCTTTTATCCATTTAAAAATAAAAAATAAAAACCACTTTTATTGCAAACCTGAATTATAGGTGGTTTGTAGAATGCTTGGCAGCCTTTCATGTTTAAAAATACTATAAATAAGTAATCTTATTTTCTTCACCTATGTTAGTTTTGGTTGTTCTGTAAGCTACCAGGTGCTATAAAGTGAGGCCATTACTCAGAGGTAATGAGTGGGGACAAACAGCTCCATCACTCATCAGAAATGAGTGCAGTCTGGCCAGGAAGGCGTTGGGGCAAACAAGGATGCTGGAAAGGCGTGTGGAGGGGTGGGTTTTGCATTTGGTCATGTCCTTTTTATTATTGCTAGACAGCAGGTGGAGAAGACATGCCTGTAGGGGTTTGTTAGAGAGGAGGAGTGAAAGCAAGTGCATGCACACGTGCTCTTTTGCAGCTGTTGGTCTCCCCTTAAAGATGCATCTCTAGCGGCTGGAGTGTTTCTCTTTTTTCCCTTTCCAGTCCACTCTTTGTAACGTGGAAGACGGGGCGAGACAAGCGGCTTCGTGGCTGCATCGGGACCTTCTCAGCCATGAATCTTCACTCAGGACTCAGGGAATACACATTAACCAGGTAATAATGTTGCAAATGAATTCAATCAGAAATTAGTTTCATTTGCTGAGCATCTATGAGGATTCAAGGTTATTTTATTGGATTAGCATAGTTAATCTTAATACTCTTCACAGTACAATAAACCTGGGAGTTGTGTGATAGGGTGAGGTAATACATCAGGATTTAGGGAAAAATATTTGCAACAGATGAATTTTGGTCGACGTTTTAAAGCTAACGTTGAATCTGTCTTGCGTGCTGGCAGTTTTGACATCTTATGCAGCTCCGAACTTCCCACTTACTGCAGCTGGAGGGGGCTTGTACCAGTGTTTGCATATCACAGTTCATTAGATTACAAACAGATGCAAATCACTTCCTCTGCAGAAGCAAATACAAAAATGTTCAGGAGGCACAGTCCCCAGGGGGGTAACAGAGCGTCTGATGGTTTCTTCGGGTGCTGGCGTGAGGCAGTCTGTCTTCTCTTCCCCTAGTGCACTTAAGGACAGCCGATTCCCACCCCTGACCCGCGAGGAGCTGCCCAAACTCTTCTGCTCTGTCTCCCTCCTCACTAACTTTGAGGATGCCAGTGACTACTTGGACTGGGAGGTGAGAACAGGTGCATTTGGAACTCTGCATCACTCGTTCCGTTTGGGTTCGGGTTAGTACATAGTGATGTGTCTCCTTCGTTACAAGGGCGTGTGGGGAATCAGGCTGGGGACAGAGACAATGGGGCTGGGAAACTGGAAGGGAGGAGGAGGATGGGCTCATAGCATGGTTTTGGTGGGGAGGGGATCTGAATGGCAGTGAAAGGGACTAAAAAGTGTTTTATGGATTTGGCCTGATAGGAAATAGGTTCAGATGAATGAATGTAAAAGTATGTAAAAACCTGGGAAGTGCTCTGATGCTGTAAATAGAAACTGGGAAGAAAAGATAGTTAAGACCTAACATATAAAGAATTTTTAGGATATTGTGCACAGCAGGATACTTAGTTCATGGAATGGTAAATAGCCTTTGTGGTTGGCCTAGGTGAGACATGGCTCTAGCTTTGAGATTCTTGTCTTGCTGGACCAACGTAAAAATGGAACGCTGTCAGAGTTCTGAGAAGACTTCAGGAGAAGGGGCAGGGAGGCCAGTGATGGAGAAATGCGGTGTTGCAGGAATGACAAATCGATCATGAAGTTAGTCGCAGCAAACACCTCTCATCTGGCTGTTCGTTTCCATCTATAGGTTGGGATCCATGGGATCAGAATAGAGTTCATCAATGAGAAAGGTGTCAAACGCACAGCCACGTATTTACCTGAGGTTGCTAAGGAACAAGGTGGGTTTGAGGTGACAGCTGAACGTGTCAGTGTGCTGGGTGACAGAACTGGGTGACATAAATCTCTGGTTGTGGGGTCTGGATTGCAATGCTCTCCTCATAGTCGTGCCATGGATCCACCAGACTTAATCTGAATGACTGACACCTGATACAGCTGCTGTTGGGTTTTCATCTGGCCTTTCTCTCATCCCACCTTGTGCACAGTTGTATCTTAGTGTAAAAATTGTTTTAGGGCTTAAGAAATAGAGGATCTCAAAATATGGACCTTCCAGCTTCATTTAGCATTGCATCTTTCCTCTTCTATGTTTCTCCCACTAACTAGGATAACTGCAGGCTGCACAGCACCAACAGGAGAGTCCCTTTCCTCCTCACTGTTGCTAAAGTAGCATCTTCCAGATGAGGGCAGGAAACAGGGCCCCTCTGGAGCACACTTCCCACTCAGATATAGTAGCGGTCACCATGCTCAAAACATTGCCTCCTTTCCTCCACCTAGCAGAGTGGAGTGCTCGCATCCTCCTGGCTCTGGGGCAAAAGACCAAGGTAGGAACTTTAACTCTGATCTCTGACATAGCAGTGCACTGTGCTATCACTAGAGCATCAGGCTGATCCCAGCTTGTCTATGTAAAGCTAAGTATTACTTTAAGTCTCAAGAGCTAACACTGAGTGGCACGTGATAAAACAGTTTGGGGTCTCTGCAACAGAAGCAAGGCACAGACCTTTGTAAGAAGAGAGAGGTCGTATGGAGAATGGGATTACTGGTTTGTCAACCACTGCGGTGCCAGTGTGGGTTACAAGGGGTTGGCACGTGCAGGTAGCGTGTGCGCGTAAGGCCGTGTTCCCGCGTCACGTTCGGCGCTGGTATTTCTGAGTTCAGAATTTCCTGTTTAGCTGTGTGCCTCTCTAGAGGCCTTTTAATGCGTTTTCTCTCTTCTTGCAACATCATTTTTATACTGAAAAGTATCCCTTGCTTTTATTTTTTGATAGACTGGGATCAGATCCAGACCATAGACTCCTTACTCAGGAAAGGTGGCTTTAAGGCTCCAATTACCAATGATTTTAGGAAAACGATTAAACTCACCAGGTAAGGGGACATTATTTGTTGTCCTTTTCATTTTAATGTTTTGTGGGTAGTTGAATCTACTTGTGCCTGGCATATGTCCTCATGCTTCTGTCAGATGATAGGTGTCATAGAATCATAGAATGGCTTGGGTTGGAAGGGACCTCAGAGATCATCTAGTTCCAGCCCCCCTGCCGTGGACAGGGCTGCCAGCCACTAGCTCACTGGATCAAACTGCCCAGGAACCCATCCAGCCTGGCCTTGAACGCAGCCAGGGATGGGGCAGCCACAGCTTCTCTGGGCAGCCTGTGCCAGCGCCTCACCACTCTCTCAGGGAAGAATTTCTTCCTGATGTCCAGCCTAAACCTCCCCTCTTTCAGTTTTAGCCCTTTTCCCCTTGTCCTACCATTATCCACCTGTGTAAAAAGTCGGTCCCCCTCCTGCCTGTAAGCTCCTTTCAAGTACTGGAAGGCCACAATGAGGTCTCCGCAGAGCGTTCTCTTTTCCAAGCTCAACAGTCCCTACTCCCTCGACCTTTCCTCATAGGAGAGGTGCTCCAGCCCTCTGATCGTTTTGGTGGCCCTCCTCTGGACCCTCTCCAACAGCTCCACATCCTTTCTGTACTGGGGGCCCCAGGCCTGGACACAGCACTCCAGGTGAGGCCTTACAAGGGCAGAG